>JAQGDG010000480.1:0-134244 GCA_029844215.1 Przewalskia tangutica | reverse complement strand
TGGCAACTTGTTAGAGGAACTTCATCGATATCAGTCTTGAGAAGGAACATTGGGCGAATGTTTCTAGAGGAGAATGTTATACCGTATTTCGGAGTATATGCGTGGAGGCATGCGTCGGAGTGAACTTAAAGTTTGGCATAGGTTGAAATTGTACACAACACCGATTAAGTCGTTTTTAAGTGAAACATTTCTGAGCTTGCGTAGAGAAAATTTCGATTATGTCGTTTGTATTTTTGCGGATTTTTCGAGCGACGGAACATTTTTGGGCCAGCGAGAGGGTGACACTGTCACCTGAGTGGGCCTTAGAAGCGGTTTGGCCTTGGCCGATTGGTGCCTTGTTGGCACTTGTTTTGTGCAATGTTTTGTGCAATGTTTTGTGGCTTGTTTTGTGGAGTAGGGGTTAGGGTTAGCACTTGGCTTGATCAAGGCCTTAACACCTTGCACATGGCTTGATCTTGTCCATTGGTTGGCCCTTGGCTTCACTATAAATACCACTCATTAGTTGAAGACTTCATCATCAAATGTGTTAAGTCTTGCAATCCTTCCCTCTCTCTTGTTGTTCTCGTCCTAGCCTCCCCACTCCCGGCACAGGTGGCCTTGTGGCCAGAGGTTCCCCACTCCCCCTCTCACAGTGGTGTGGCGAGAGGTACCCCACCGTAGAAAATTGTCTTTAAGTATTGTTATAATGCCAAAATACCTTAGCCTTTACCTTGTTGTATTTCAAAAGTTACCTCTATCATCGTAGAGCCGGAAATACTACCTTTTGTCCTTTAGTCTGGCAGAAACCACAAGGAAATCTTCATAGTTGGTTGAAGTATTTGAGTAGAAGTTAGTTAGAACTTCTAAGGGTTGTTTGGAGTGGTTTAGGCCACACTGAGGTTGGAGCTAAACCTTGCTCGGGATCGACGTTATAACTTGGATAATTTTGGGCTTGAGGAGTAAATATTCTTGTCCCTTTATTGTAATTGGAGATTACATGTTGTAGGATTATTATAGTTGAAGTATACTATATATAGAAATGAACATAGCTTGTGGCAATGTCTTTTGACTTAAGCTGAATTTAAAGAAGAAAGCAACGTAATTACATAGGGTGTATTACAGATGAGCTTGTGTAGCATTCTTTGTGTTGTAGAATTGTACACGTCCGGTTAGGCGTGCAAACCCCACGGTTGGCTTGGTAGCGGCCTCGATAGAGAGAGGAGATTTCTGTTGCTGCGGGAAAGTCTTTCTTTTTGCACAGAATATGGGCGTGCGGTTAGAAGTTAATAGGCGTTTGTGGCCTTATAGGTGGAAGTGCGTAGTGGCGTATTCTACTTGAAGAGTGGAGCGGCTAGCGAATTCTGATCTTGTGGAGCGTTTTGCTTATTGTCGATAATCGTCGCGAGGTATGTGAACCTCTTCCTATCATACTAGAATGATGCTTGTAAACTATGAGTGCGGTGAAGCGTCGTGTGTTAAATGAGTTGGTTGGTTTTAAAACATAGGGTGTTATAATAGCTTTATGAGAAGTTAGTTATAACGACTCATGTAGGTAAGATTGGTTTATTGATTGTAGAAGATGAGACTTGCTTGTTTTACTTGGTTATTAACATTTTGTTAAATGTGTTGTGAAACCTCTATTCATGAGCAATGAGTACTTGGTTTTTAAAAGAATAATGTTTTATTGATTTGGAAATGAGAATAAGTGTCGAACAAACCACGCGCTTTAATAAAGGAAAGTGTATTGACAAATAACTAATTGTTATTAAAACGATGAAACCTCCGTCTGCATAGAAGCCAAGATAAGATAAATTGTATTACATTTCTAGATCATATTCTTTGTAACAAGATTGTTGTAAACAAGAATAAGCGGCTCACGTCTAAGACTTATGTTACTCGATTGTTTTAAAAGAGATTAAAACTATGAGTTATGAAACCTTTTAAAATAAAGCTGGAGCATTTGAAATTAGGCAAACTTGAGCGTTTGGAAAATAATGTTGTTACTCGATTTTACAAAGGGAAGTATTTAGTTTACTTAAAAAGATAGTCACTCTATACTACGGGTATTATGTGACTTTTGTGAAAGGAATGGATCTCTTAAAGAGAATTTAATGTACGTAGTACTTTAGGTTAAAACCGGACTTTGATATAAAATGGAAGTACCTTGAGTTGTGTGTAACAGCTATGCTTGTTGTTGTGTAACTTTCGCCTATGCTTGTTGTGATAGCCTTTGTTGTGCAAGTATTGATATCGGTGACTTCTTGGGAAGAGTGGATCTTTTATAAAAGTGCAGAAGTATGGTAATTTGCTTGAGCTTGTTTGTGATAGCACGGTTGTGCGGTATATTGTTATTGATGTCACATGGACGTATCTGCCGTCCAATCCGGGCGTGTGGCCGTGCGGGGTTAATCACCCGATATTATTGTTGATAATGTCACTTGGGCGTGTCTGGCCGTCGCAGTCGGGGCATGTGGCCGTAGGGCATTGTTATTATTGTTAATGTCACGTGGGCGTGTCTACACGGTCGGGGCGTGGCCATGGGGCATTGTTATTAGTGTTTGCATCATGGACATGTACGCCGACGAATTAGGGGCATGCGGCCATAATGCGAAGCGATTGATGTTAATGGCGTGAGACCCGTAGTTATATTTAGAGTGATGACTTGAGGCGTGAGTCCACGACAGCATGTTGCTTTTATGTTGTAGGAAGTAGTAGTTTTGTTATCATACATGTCTCTGTTTTTATATAGTATTATGATTTCATTCTGATATTTCTGATTTCACATACTTGGTACTGTTGTCTTGACTCGCTTGAAGCTGCATTCATCTGCGGTAGAATCTGTCGGTAGTGGATCATTTCATGGGATCATGGTTCGGCGTATTGAAGCTCAGTTCTCAGGAGGCTTATCTTTTAGTATGTTACCCCGAGTTGTAGGTTCTTCTACATTCGGGGTATAATGAGGCCCTGTCCCGTCATGTTGTATAAAAACTCTTAGGAGTGCATAATCTTGTTGTGGGCGGGGTTTGTAAAAAGTTAAGCTGTTCATTTTGAAAGAGTTGGTTATATATATTTTATTGGAAGGTAACCGTTTGGTTGCTTTGTTTATGATCATATATCTTGTTTCTTGTTTAAGTTTTATATTCCGCTGGTTTTCTCTGATGTTGTATCACTAGGGTGCCCGGGGTAAGGCACCAGTCACGGGCCCGGGATCGGGTCGTGACACCTTAACAGTCTCATATCCTGCGTCTAACAACATGGGTACACATAACCCATGTCATAAAGCGTCCTTGCGTGGGAAAGAACTTATCTCCCTTTCTTAAACTTTCCTTGGAGTCACAACCATAATCACGAGTCTCTTTGCGGTCGGGCAATTATCTAATCATCACGCGCGCTTTATCTTCGTGTAGATTTTCCAACCACGAAGATGCCCTCGACTTTCATGGCGGCACTCGTGCTTATTTTATTCTTGCCTTGTACATTTTCACGAGATTATCGGAAGGTCGTGGCACGACACGCCAAACCAACTCGAAGTACCTCAAGTGACTTAACATAAATTCCTTCGATTCGATTACTTACTTTACTGCGTCGATTTACCAGTGAACAAGTCACAATGGACTTAAAAGAAAAACAATGATGCGAAAGAAGGAAGGATAATTCAGTTACTACCACTACTCTTCCTTTGCGGATAATCGAAACACAGAAAAGCGGAATCGAGCGATCTCTCTGCGATCAGCGTTGGTATAACAAGAGGCCAACTAGCCCGTACTCATAATGACCTCTATGTGCGTCGCAATTGCTCTGCCTCTGCTAGATCTGGGGTCCAACGGCGTATCGTTCGCAATTATCTACCCGCTGTTTACAACCCAACACTCGCGGGTGTAGTCGCTCGAAAGGTCCTCGTGGATTGAGCTTTATTTCTTTACACTTGGTTGCTCTCTTTTTTCTTTGGTCGGTACTCTTTCGTACTTCCAAACTTATACTAGCATACTTACATAAATTCCATACTAATTACGGCCTCGCTCTTTGGAGTTACTATTTTAAACAATATAAGACCATTCAGGCTCTCACACTGGATCAGGTGAAACACGTCCACGAACGTAAAGCGATTAACTAGACTCGGCTTGTACCCTTGTGACACTGTCGCGTGGCGGGACTACTATCAGTGATCCCACCCATAGCGGGTACACTAACTTCTCATATACTATAATTGGGTTGTCTTTTCCCAACAACCATACATACTCCATCACGGATCTCACCCGTACCATTTGAAATCCATTCACGTAGCTCGATCTATTAACATAGTCTTCCATTAAGTCCGTAATTAACCTCTTGAGGTCCATTTCATTCTCACAACTCATCATCACCTAATTATCTCAAATTAGCACGTAAAACCTTGATGAGAGTTCCTTAAGCTATTCATACCTTCCCGTTATTTTTGTCCTTACCAAATCACGGTAACTAAAATCATCTGAAGCGACACGTATGTGACCGTGCATAAATCTGTATAGTTGTATGTCCCACACCAACTATACTACTAACATTACCAACTGGATCACGCAATCCACATAATCTTTCTGGGTCATCATGCCTTTCTTGTAGCAAACAACATAACTTGTTAGGGAGAGGCGACCACAACCACCGCGGCTCTATCGCCGCGATCTTAGAGTGAGAAGAATGGTAACCAATCTTAAATGTCCTGTGACCTCACGATTATAGATGTGGTGCAACACAGATAATCAAGACTACTGAACGATGCGTAGACACTTTCCGAGACTAGCGCTCGATGCCACTTTTGTCACGACCAGGCCGGGGCGCGGCCGTGCCTACACAGGCACCTGTTCGGTATACATCAGAGAATAGCAGCGGAACATACACAACTTAAACACAGGTGTAAACAATATAACAACACAGGCTGGCGATAAGGCGCCATAATATAAACAAAGTCAAAAGTACAACTTCTACAACTCGGTTCTACACCAACCACGTATGTGAATACAGGACCTACAAGACAACAGCGTGGCGGGACGGTGGCCCGCCATACCACGAATGTACATAATCTACAACATCGGGGAAAGGCGTACCAAAAGAAAGACAAGCCTCAAGTAAAATGGAGCTTAGGCGTCGATAAGCGATCCTAAGTGTGGATCCATAGCACCTTACCTTTTCTGCGGCGTGAGCATCCCAGGAAGGGTCGATACACAATATGTACTAAGTATGCAAAACTGGAAAGTATTGTAATTACAACATAAGTTTAAAAGAAAGCCGGAGACATGTATGATAACAAAATTACAGTACCCAGTGCCTTACTAACAATGAGAGTAAAAATAGGTGTATACTTACAACGAAAAATAGGATTGGAATCCTACTCCTGGGACTATTTCACGCGTAGGTCGGTGGACCTACGTGAGGTATTCCTCGCATGGGACTATTTCACGCGTAAGCCACTTACGGACTCGCGTGAGGTATTCCTCGCGTAAATTTGGACGGCCGCGTAGGACTATTTCACCGCGTAAGCCTGCGGACTCGCGTGAGGTATTCGCCGCATCGTGGGTAGCAAATCCACGAGAAATATGCAATGCCACAATCGGGAATGACCACAGCGAATAATATATCACTAGCCGTCAGGCTATCACACATAACATAAGCTCATCGGCTTATCATACAATATATAAGCAAGTTAAGAAATCACAACTTCTTACTATTCTTGTATACACTCGTTTAGTTTACCTAAAGTACTACCGTGTCTTTTATAAAAATCAGGAATTTAACCCAAAGTACAAATCATCTTCTATTCTTTTAAAATGACTCGTTTCATTATAACACTTCCAAGATACTAATAAGTAGTATCGAGTTACAATTTCTTTTGAAGACAAGTCACAATACTTTTAGAAATAAAATTAAGCTTCTAAATCAAGTGACTCATGTCTTATAAAACCTTAGGCAATTGATGCCTTAAAATCAATTGCCTTCCATTAAATCAAGTCATTTATCTTTCCATAAAGTCAATATAATCAACTCCCATAAAGTCGTTATATTCACTTTATGCCTGTCAGTACAATTTCCTATCCGAGGACTTATACGTTTTTAAGCGTCATAGTATCACATCTTTAAAATTCTTCAAGTCCCTTATCTTTAACAAGACTTAAGACATCTTTAATATTCTCAAAGAAGGAGTTAATCTCTAACTCACCCGACTTGGCATTTCATAAAACAAGTAAAGAATGTCAAAGTCTTGACGTCTCACCGTACTATATCGTGAAACTAGTCATGCTCAAAGGATAGGAAAAGTTCAACATACCTCTTGGGTCAAACCATTTGCCAAGTACAAAGTCCTGCGTAGAATGTCAACCTATAATATTCACCATCGTCCATTAACGCCTTACTTGATGTAGAATATTATAAGTGTTAAGTCGCTAAATTCTACGGAAAATCGGACAGACCTCCTTTGTTTCTACTTACTTTGCCACCTCTTTCGAGGCGAATTCAATAACCAAACAACGATTGGCTCACGCACGATTTATATAAGGTAGTCGATACAATGAATAACTAAATGACCCGATTGGCTCACCACAATTTATCCATTTGTAAGGTCTGTTTACATGTTCTGATCCAACTATCGATTTCCTTTGTTTTCACATTTCAAATGGCTATCAAAACCTATTATACATAACAATCTAAAACATGGTCCACGTGGCCAATATCAACTTTAACAAGGATTACTATCAATTTCAGGAGAGGAAATCTCTTACCTTGGGGTTAGCCCACTAAAGCTCTCTTTCTTCAACTTCTATTCAGTCAAACTCATCCTTGTGAGTTTCCCACAAGCTTACTGACACTTTGTCTTCTTCTGCGCTCAACAACACCCGCTAAGCTAGGTTTTTTCTCAAATATCAAGAGAGAAGGAGAGGGGTTTTTAGGTGTTCAAGGTGAAATGACCAAGTCTTTCAAGACTTGGTCTTAAAATAGGGTTCTTTCGTAGTCAACAAGATGGGAGGACACTTGTCACCCTCATAGGCCCTCGAAAATATCCCTGTTTTAAGCAATTCATGAAAATTTTCCGCTTGGCGCGCAGCCTGCGATCGAAGGCGGCGGCAAACCTCGAGGATTTTCGTGAGTTAGTGGCGCTGCGGCCTGGCTGACGGCGCGCGGCGCGAGCGCCCGATACGAAAATCCTTATACGCCACTTACGAATTTCTAACGCCCATACCTCTCGCTCCGATGTCCCATCGACGGCGGTTTGTTGCGTTGGACACTAGACTCATCAACTTTATACTGAAGCGATAAACACCCCATACATCTAAAAAAAAATTGGGGTACCACGGTCAAATAAGACTTAAAATCCGCTCGACACATGATTGAGCTTATCTTATATTTGAATTTACGGTGTAACATTCTTCCTCGCAGAAACATTCGTCCCGAATGTTCTTTCGGAGTGACTTAATTAGCAACATAGTTTCCTTTCACAACCCCGACATACCACTAATGTCACACAAGGCCACATAGTAGAATTAAGCAAAAGAAACACTTCAAATAAAACTTGGCAAGTAAGGGAAGATGGATTACCTGAAAGTATAGAGAATAAGTGAGGATACTCCCTTAGTATGTCCTCCTCCGCTTCTCCTCCCGGTTCTCATTCCTCCACAGGACTTTGACGGAAGCTACATCCTTGGTCCGCAGTCGCCTGACCTGGCGATCGAGTGTCGCTATGGGACTCTCCTCATACGATAACCCTACATACGGACCTCACCGGTAGGAAAACTCATTTGGATCTCGATACACTTCCTCAACATAGAAACATGGAAGACCGGATGTACCGCCTCTAACTCGATGCGGATCCACTCGTAGGCAACCTTGCCCGCTCTACGAGCGATGCGGTAGGGCCCGATGTACCTTGGTGAGTTTCCCTTCTTACCGAATCTCATCACACCGCCATGGGTGACACTGAAGACCTAATCGTCTACACGAAACTCCAAATGCGGCGCGATTATCCGCATATGACCTCGTAGGCTTTGAGTCGCTGATCTCTCACGGATAAGCTTCACCTTATCCACGACTCTTGAATCAAGTGCGGACCAAATAAGCGAACCTCGCCTATGTCGAACATCCAATGGGAGATCTACACTTTCTTACATACTGGGCCTCATCACAGGGCCATCCGAATCTTTGGAAGGGTATCATTGTTATGCGTAACTCAACAAGAGGCAACTAACCCTCCAGGCTATTTACGAAATCAAGAACACAGGCCATGACCTATCTCAGAGTGCACGGATAGTACGCTCTGCTGTCCCGTCGATCAGGGTGTAATGCAACAACGAGACTCACTGTGTCCCTAAACCCTTAGAAAAACCTCGGAAGTTATACGTGTCGAGCTCGTCATGCGACATCATAAGCGTAGGAACCACATGCGGTCTCACAATCCCCGCTAAAAAGCTAGCACGAACCTCGGTAGAGTAAGTGGTCCTAAGGAAGAACACACGGTGGTTTCGACTGTTACCATGACCCCGAGTCGCACTTCCTCGCAGCGATGCCACCGCGTGACAAGATCCATTTTAATTACCTCCCATGTCTAAGTCGGGTCTAAATCACTGTAATAGGCCACACGGTGTTCAACCATGACACACTTGCTAATTCGGACACTAAGCAACAAACCTGCTACGTCCCTCTTCAGGCCATCTTACCCATACATACATCTGAGGCCATGATACATCTTGGTGACCCGAACAAAATAAAGCAAGAAGCGCGTGCCTCCCTAAAACTTGCGACAAGTCTGCGGCATCGGGCACACACAAACTTTCTCATAACACGGCACCCATATGGTGCTACACAACGACTCTTCTCTTCTTGGAGGCCGTATCTGATATCATATCATAACCTTGGATCCTCGTATTGTCGCCTCTTTACCTCTTGACGAAGGAGAACTGGCAACCTCTCGGATCTAAAGCTCTATTAACATTGGAAGAAATAATCGAACCCCAGGCTCCGATGGCGAAGAATCCACGGACCACATCAGTATATCTGGCTGCCCTCTGGCATACTACCCTTAGATCTGTGACTAATAATATCTTTAACTGTCTTGGCTTTCCCTGGGTGGTATAGGGTATCGATATCACAATCCTTGAATAACTCTACCCATCATCGCTGCAAATTCAAGCGCCTCTGTCAGAAGATATACCTGAGGCTCTTCTTGTCTGCACACATATTCACATGAAGTCTATTTATACATCATGCCCCCAAATCTTCAAGGCACGATTTAACTGCCGCCAGCTCTAAATCGTGAGTGGCGTAATTTTCTTTCTGCCTCGCCAACTACAGGAAAACATAAGCTCTATCTGTCGGGTTGCGTCGAGCTGACCTAGCCCAACACCCAACGTGTTATCATAATAACCTAACCTCTAGTCTTTGGAGGTGTTAGGCGTAGTCGAGTCAACTTATCTTCCAATAACTGGAAGCCTTTCTCATTCCTGCGAAATATTCGGGTATCCTTAATCTCACTTATGGTTCCTGTTTCCCTTTCTCTGTTGCAACCAAACTTGGTCACTTAACTTAGATTTGATTCCTTTGGTTGCCCCATGGCTAAGACTTCCTGTCAATCATAATCTAGGGGGGGGGATTTCCTTGATCTCGTAAAGTAGTAACCCGATTTTCCTTTCCCAGTTTGTAGAGCCTATAGCTAGGTGTTACCACATTTCCTCGAAATGTTCTTACTTCCCATTATTTATTAATGGTCTTTACACTAGTCTGGGTAGTCATAACTCGTGCAACTTACATAACCATTGTCGTATTCTCCTTTATCATTCTGGCCATATCTTTACCTTAGGCTTATTATTAGCAAAAATATTTCTATCTTGATTCATGTCGTCTGATTTCATACATGCGTACAACTGCATTTATATCTTTACGATCTTGTCACGACCATTCAGGGCGTGGTGGTGCCTCTGGGCACCTAAGTAGTCATACATCAGTAATCAATGGAAATATAAAACAAGACATGAAACGATTTATAAAATAAGACACGATTTAAGTGAGAAAACATCGCCTTTAGGCATATATATATAAACATGGTTTAGCGATTACATCAAATCTTGTACAACATGACTCTGAGACCTCTGAAATATACAACTATGGCGGGGCGGGGCCGCCATACCGTACCTGATACAAAACTATCTACAACGGGAGATCATACCCAAAGTAGAGCCTCGGAAAGGATGGAGCTCACGGCACCAACGTAGAGATCCAGAATGTGGATCTAGCACTGCTTGCCACCTGCGGCATGAGCGCGGCCCGAATGTTATACCGTATTTCGAGTATGCGTGGAAATTTCGAACTTCATTAGGCTTGGCGAATTCATTTGAGGCACAAGTCGATTTGAGTCGTTTTTTGAAGCGTTTCCTGACTTACGTTGGGAAAATTCCGGCTATGTCATTTATATTTTTTGCGGATTTTTAGAGGCAAACATTTTTGGACCAGCGGGAGGTGACACTTGTCACCTCGTTGGAGCGATTTGGAGGCGATCGAGGTTGGTTGGCCTTGGCGATTGGCCTGATTTGTGCCTTGCTTTGTGGCTTGTTTTGTGGAGTGTTTTGTGGAGTAGGGTTTAGGGTGCACTTGGCTTAATCTTGTCCTTACACTTGCTATACACTTGGAAGGATCTTGGCCTTTGGTTGGCCTTTGGTTTTGCTATAAATACCCCCCTAAGTGTGAAGACTTCATCCGTTCAAAAACTTCCAAGTCTTGAAAACCCTCCTCTCCCTCTTGCTTGTGATTCGTCCAAAAGCCATCCCTCCCCTTTGTGGAGCTTTGGCGAGAGGCCACCCTCACTTTGTGGTGCCTTGGCGGTAGGGTACCCACTGCCTAGTTGTTTTAGTATAATACCCCCTTGTTGTGGTATAAAAATACTCTCTAGTATTGTTATAATGTCCAAATACCTTGGCCCAAATACCTTGTAGTATTCCCAAGGTTACACTTATACAAAAGCCGGAAAATACGATTATACTTCCTTTAGCCACAACGAAACCTAAGGAAATCTTCAGTTGTTGAAGTTGTAAGTAGAAGTTAGTTAGAACTTCTAAGGGTTGTTTGGGCGCTCGGAGTAGGAGCTAGCGTTGCTCGGATCGACTTTATACTTGGATAATTTTGGGCTTATCGAGGTAAACACTCTCGTTCTTCTATTGTAATTGGAAATTACATGTTAGAATATATAGTTGAAGTATACTATATATAGAACTGAGCGTAGTATTGTGGCAATGTCTTTTGACTTAAGCCTGAAGAATAAAGAAGCGATTTGTAATTACATAGGGCGTATTGCGTGAGACTTGTGTAGTATTCTCGAGTAGAATTGTACACGTCAGGTTAGGCGTATAAACCCCACAGGTTGGCTTAGTAGCCGGCCTCGATAGAGGAGGAGATTTCTGTTGTGGCGGGGAGAGTCTTTGCGAATTTTCTGTAGGAAGATGGGAACTTGTGTTTAAGATTTAATGAGCGTTTGTGGCCTTTATAGGTGAAAGTACTAAGAGTAGCGTATTCTACTAGAGAGTGGAAAGGGCTAGCAAGGTTGTAGTACTTGGAGCTTTTGCTTATTGTCGATAATCGTCGCGGTATGTGAACCTCTTCCTATCTCTTCTAGCATGATATGTGTGAACTATGTGATGCGGTGAGCGTACGTGTGTTAATGTATTTGATTGTTGTAAAACATAAAGGGTTATAACGGCTTTATGGGAAGTTGGTTATAACGACTTTATGTAGTAAGAAAAATGGGTTGTGGCTTTTAAAGATAAGCGATTTGATTTATAAGCGGCAGGCGTTATAATCTGAACTTGATGTATTTCAAAGATTTATAAATCGTTTTGAAGGAGAGTAACACTTGGTTTTAAAGGTTTTAAAAAGAGTTATACTAGCTTTATGGGGAGTTAGGTATAATGTCTTAAGAGAGGTAAAGAAAATGGTTTCTTGATGTTAGAAGTTAAGAGACTTGATCTTATAAGATAAGAGACTTAACTTATTTGTTTTAAAGTGGATGTTTGTGAAACCTCATTCGTGAGTAATGAGTACTTGGTTTTATTTAAAGGGATAATGTTTCTTGATTTGAAATCGAATGTGTATCGACAGACCACCGGCGTTAATAAAGGAAAATGTATTGAATAATGATGTATCGTATTAAAACCGGTAGAAACCTCATCTGCATAGAAACTAAGATGAGACAAAATGATATTACATTTTCTAGATCATAATTCTTTGTAATAAGAATGTTGTAAACAAGAATAACCTACTCTCGCGTGAGACATATATTACTCAATTGTTCTAAAAGGAATCAAGTGATTAAGTTTGGGAACTATGAAACCATTTGAAAATGAGAAGCTTGAGTAATTGAAACTAGGCAAGCTGGAACTTAGGAAAAGAATGTTGTTACTTGATTTTGAAAAGGAATGTGGGTTGGTGTTATACCGTAGTTGCGGGGGTATGTATGTGAGGGCGTGCGTCACGAGTCTGAGAAAATTTTGAAAAGAAAGAAAGATGTGAGTTTTTGAGCGGAAAAGTTTAGGTTATTTGTGAAGAAAAAGGTTCGTTAATGGGAATTGGATTCCCAGTTTGGTATTTGGACTTCATAGATTATATTAGAATTTTGAGATTTTATTTTGGAAATGGTCACGTGGGGCCACGGGAGAAATTCTATTTTGTAGGCAGCTTTGTTTTTAAGTTTCGGTATTTTGGATATTTTGGAAGGCGAAATATTAGGCGAATCGAGCGACACGTGTCACCCGTGTGGCACCATGGCGAAATAACATTTGTGAGCAACGCGGTTGGAGTCGTTTTCGGCGAAGCGTTTTGCGTAACTGCGAAGGAAAATTCCGACTATGTCGTTTTGTATTTCGCGGATTTTTAGAGAGGCGGAACATTTTGGACCAACGGGAGGGTGGCATGTGTCACCTCGCATTGGAAGCTAGGTGGCGGCTTGGGCGATTGGGGTGTCAGTGGGTAGATATTTTTGGTAGATATTTGTGAGGTTTTAAGGAGTAGGGGCTAGGGTGCACTTGGGCATATCTTGGCCTTACACTTGTGTAGCACTTGGCTAGATCTTGGCCATTGGTTGGCCTTTGGGTTTGCTATAAATACCCCTTAGTTGATGAACTTTCTTCGTCAAAAATCATTTTCCAAGTCTTGAAATCTCTCCCCTTTGTGAGTTGAAATCGTCCAAAGCCCTCCCAGCTGTGGAGCTTTGGTAGAGGCCCCACTTTTGAGTGAGGCTTGGTAGTGGGGTACCCACTGCCTAGTTGTTTTAGTATAATACCCTTGTTGTGGTATAGAAATACTCCTAGTATTGTTATAATGCCCAAAATACCTTAGCCTTGTACCTTGTAGTATTCCAAAGATACCTCTTTCGTAGAGTCGGAAATACTACTTTTGTCCTTTTAGTCTCAAGCCAAAACCACAGAAATCTTCATAGTTGGTTGAAGTATTTGAGTAGAAGTTAGTTAGAACTTAGGGTTGTTTGGAGTGGTTTGGAGCGCGGGTGGAGCTAAACCTTGCTCGGGATCGACATTATAACTTGGATAATTTTGGGCTTCACAGAGGTAATTATCTTGTCCTCTATTGTAATTGGAAATTACATGTTTGTTAGAATATATAGTTGAGGTATACTATATATGGAACTATACTTAGTATTCGGCAATGTCTTTTGACTTAAGCCTGAAGAATAAATAAGCGAGCTGACTGTATTTACATGGGTGTGTGCGATAGACTTGTGTAGTATTCTTGAGTAGAATTGTACGTCAGGGTAGGCGTGTAAACCCACCGGTTGGCTTGGTGGCGGCCTCGATAGAGGAGGAGATTCTGTTGTTGCGGGGAGGTCTTCGAATTTTCTATAGAAAGATAGAAACTTGTGTTTTGGGGTTAATAGGCGTTTTGACCTTTATAGGTGAAAGTACTAAGAGTAGCGTATTCTACTCGAGGAGTGGAAAGGGCTAGCAAGGTTGTAGTACTTGGAGCATTTTGCTTATTGTCGATAAATCGTCGCGAGGTATGTGAACCTCTTCCTATCTTTTCTAGCATGTTGTTGTGAACTATGTGATGCGGTGAGCGTCGTGTGCTAAGTGATTTGGTTGGTTTAAAACATAGGGTGTTATAATAGCTTTATGGGAAGTTAGTTATAACGACCTTATGTAAATGAAAATGGTTTCTTGATGTTAGAAGTTAGAGACTTGATCTTATAAGATAAGAGACTTAACTTATTTGTTTTAATGTGGATGTTTGTGTGAAACCTCATTCGTGAGTAATGAGTACTTGGTTTTAAAGGGATAATGTTTCTTGATTTGGGAATCGGAATGTGTATCGACAGGACCGCTGCGGCGTTAATAAAGGAAAATGTATTGAATAATGATGTGTTGTATTAAAACGGTGAAACCTCCATCTGCATAGAAGCTAAGATAAGACAAAATGATATTACATTTTCTAGATCATGTTCTTTGTAATAAGATCGTTATAAACAAGAATAAACTACTCACATATATGACATATGTTACTCAATTGTTCTAAAAGGAATCAGTGATTAAGTTTGGGAACTATGAAACCTTTTGAAAATGAGAAGTTGGAGTAATTGAAACTAGGCAAAGCGGAACTTAGGAAAAGAATGTTGGTACTTGATTTTAAAAGGAAAGTGTTACAGTTTACTTAAAAATGTGGGTTAGTCATTCTAATACTACGGGTATCGGGTGACTTTGATAAAAGTAATGGATCTCTTTTACAAAACTTAACGTATGTAGTACTTTGGGGTTAAAAACCCGGACTTTGGCATAAAATGAAAGTACTTTGAGTTGTGTGAAACTTGCTATGCTTGTGATGATAGCCTTTATTGTACAAGCGTTGTGTTTACGTATTCTGCGTCTCGATAGAGTCGGTTGGTGATTGAGAACTTACTTGGGCGTCTGGCGGTGGCGGAGAAATTCCGCAGATGCGTTCTGTTGATAGTATTATTGTTGTTAATCGCTTTGGACATGCGACACGATCGTAGCGCGCAGGTATGCTTCCATTTTGGTTAAGGTCTTGTGGTTAATCGCTTTGGATATCTTGACCACGATCGTGGCGCGCGGGTATGTTTCCATTCGATTATCGCCTTGTGATTTCCTTTTGGACATGCGACCGCGATGCGTAGCGCGCGGGTATCGTCCGTTTGGAAAGTTGTCTTATTGTTTCCCTTTGGACATCACCCCACGATCGTGGCGCGCGGGTATGCTTCCATTTGGATTCTTTGTCTTGTTGTTGAGGTCACATGGACATGTCTACACCGATCACGATTAGGGGGCATGTGGCCATGGGACATTGGTATTATTGTTGCATCATGGACATGTCTACCGTCTGATATTAGGGCATGCGGCCATAATCGAACTGATTGATGTGGTGGGCGTGAGACCCGTAGTTATATTGGGTGATGGTGTTTTATGTTGTGAAGCGTAGTTTGGTTATCATACATGTCTCTGCTTTATATAGACTAGTATGATTTCATTCTGATATTATGCTGTTTCACATACTTGGTACTGTTATCTTGACCTCGCCCGAAGCTGCGTTCATCTGCGGTAAGTACATCGATCGTGGATCCTCGCTCATAGGATCACGGTTGGCGCATTTGAAGCTCCGTTTCTCGGAGGCTTATCTTTTGTAGGTGTTCCACTGAGTTGTAGGTTCTTGTACATTCGGGGTATGGCGGGAGCCTGTCGTCATAGTCGTGTATATCTTAAGTGCATGTAATCTTGTTGTGGGCGGGGTTGTAAAAGTTAAAGCTATTCGGAGTTTTATGTATATCTTGAAAAGCATTTTGGTTGCTGTTTATTTATTATATCTTTTGTTAAATGACTCATGTTTTATGTTCGCTGTTTTTCTCGATGTATGTATCACTAGGGTGCGGGGTAAGGCACGATGTGAGCCGGGCAGTCGTTACAAAAGTGGTATCGAGCGATTAATCCTCGGAAAGTGTCTGACCGTGTCTAGTAGAGTCTTGATTATCGATGTGTTGTGCACCACGTCTATGTCGAGGCTGAGACATTTAGGATTAGTTTCCATTCTTCTCATTACGAGATCGTGCCTTAGAAGCGTGTTGTAAGTTGGACCCTGCGGCGTATCTCGTTTTTACGATTATGCCTCGCGCAAAGCAACGAGCGAAGAAGGCAAAGCGGCCGAGTGCGCTAGTGAGATCTGAGAAATGCGAGCGCGAGCGAGCGATACGAGTTGTGCTTGAGCGGCGGGTTTAGCAGCCTTGCCCGGCAGCGAGTTTAAGCGCATCGATGGTGATGAGACTCTGATGCACGAGCCTCGATCCCGATGCAGGCGGGGAGATGAGTCGAGAGATGGCGATTATTGGCGAGTTGTGGCGAATATGAGGCAGTGAATCTGGCGATTCGGTTCGATGCTGATGGTTCGCCGAAGCGAGATAGTTTGAGGCTACGGGACTTTACGAGTTGTAGCGCTTGAGTTTTATGGGTCGAGGCACGAGGATGATCCGCGAGTTCATCCGGCGATTCTGACGGATCATGCGGGTGATCGAGCTTGAGACCAGTGCGTGACCTTTGGTTCGCATCGGCTGCGTGATACGCGATCGATTGGTTTGATTCATGGGAGCTTTCGGGAGAGCATGCACCTCAGCGGTATGGGATGAGTTTTGGGGCTTTCCTCACGCACTTCTTGCCTCGCGGATGAGGAGAACGCGGTAACGATTTTTATTCGAGGCGAGAGGCGCCTGTCGGGAGTACAATGTCGAGTTCGATTCTTTGGCTCGATATGTCCCTGCGCTAGTTGCGAATATGGAGGATAGGGTGCATCGCTACGTCACGGGCTTGATGATTATATGGCGAATCTTGTGCGGGTGTTTCTCTTGGCCGGGCATGGACATTGCCGCATGCGAGCTCATGCACTAGGATGTGAGCGCGGAGGGTCGACGGAATGACACAGGATCGCGAGAAGAGGGCGGGGCGGCGGTCCTTTGGTGGCTTCGAGGCGGACCGCCTCGTGAGCTAGTTATATACCCCAGCGGTGCAGTGGTCCTCCACCGTCTTGAGAAGCGGTCAGGGCTCGAGGTTGAATTTTCGAGCGGGGTGTTAACGGTGAAGCCACCCTACCTCGTTGTGACCATTGTGGTAGACTCCGTTTGGAGAGTGTCGTGCTAGATTGGGAGTTTGTTTTGCATGCGGCCAGGGGCCATTTTGCGAGGCTGTCCTACCAAGGGAGCGCGGATGTTCTGACTCGACGCCGAGGATCGTGGTGGTTTAACACGCCTACTGGTATGCGCCTGCGAGTGAGGCCTATGATTAGAGTGGGCGGTAGCTTGGTATATCCTTAACCTACAGAGTTTTGGTATGCTTGTTAGGATGATCTCATTATTGTGTGCTATGTACGGATAGCATTGTGATATGTGTGAGTTAGAATGCATGGTTAGTTGGAAGGATACGTATGGAGGCATGGTAAGTGTGAACCTTAGACTATTTCACGTGAGACCTTAGAGGTAAGGTCGTCTTGAGTAAAAGATTCGTTTTATGTTTGACCTTTATAAGGGTGAGTAGTATACGTGGGATTTATTTGTGTGATAAGTCCATGGGTAGTGTGAGATGGAAGTGGTAGCTTTCATGATGTGAATTAGTAAGATTGTTAGGATCGGGAACAAGAGTTTAGCGGTTGGGGTCGGGTTGAGGACCATTTGCGGGTCAACGTAACCCGGTTTGGGGTGGGGTCAGTTCTGGGTGGTCAGCGGTGGTAGGTCACGAGGATGCTAGGCCCAAGTTTGTATGATCATCGTATGAGTTCGTGGGCGCGTTCGACGAAGCGGTTCGTAAAGGCGGGAATGGCCTTAAGGAAGTTTGAGGTTAGTAAGATGACCAAGTTTGGAGGTAGTGACTCGGAGATTTTGAGAGCGGAGTAATGGCGGAAGTATAGTGCGTGCTAGAAGAGTTCAAGTGTTCGAGAAGAGACGGCGAGTAAGGAAGGAAGATAACGTGTGTTATTTCGTGGCCAAGCGTGGCGTTGACAACTTGTTAGAGGAACTTCATCGATATCCGTCTTGAGAAGGAACATTCGGAACGAATGTTTCTAAGGAAGGAGAATGTTATACCAGTAGTTGCGGGGTATGTATGTGAGGGCGTGCGTGCGAGTCTGCGAAAATTTTGAAAAGAAAGAAAGATGTGAGTTTTGACGGAAAAGTTTCGGTTATTTGTGAAGAAAAGGTTCGTTAATGGGAATTGGATTCCCAGTTTGGTATTTGGACTTCATAGATTATATTAGAATTTTGAGATTTTATTTTGGAAATGGTCACGTGGGGCCCGGGAGAAATTCTGATTTTGTGAGCAGCTTTGTTTTTAAGTTTCGGTATTTTGGATATTTTGGAAGGCGAAATATTAGGCGAATCGAAGCGACACGTGTCACCCCGTGTGGCACCACTTGGCGAAATAACATTTGTGAAACACGCGGTTAGGTCGTTTTTCGACGAAGCGTTTGCGTAACTGCGAAGGGAAAATTCCGACTATGTCGTTTTGTATTTTGCGGATTTTTAGAGGCGGAACATTTTGGACCAGCGGGAGGGTGACATGTGTCACCCTGCATTAAACTAGGTGGGGCGACTTGGGCGATTGGGGTGTCAGTGGGTAGATATTTTTGGTAGATATTTGTGAGGTTTTAAGGAGTAGGGGCTAGGGTGCACTTGGGCATATCTTGGCCTTACACTTGTAGCACTTGGCTAGATCTTGGCCATTGGTTGGCCTTTGGGTTTGCTATAAATACCCTTAGTTGATGAACTTTCTTCGTCAAAAATCATTTTCAAGTCTTGAAATCTCTCCCTTTGTGAGTTGAAATCGTCCAAAGCCCTCCCCCTTTGTGGAGCTTTGGTAGAGGCCCCACTTTGAGTGAGGCTTGGCGTGGGGTACCACACTGCCTAGTTGTTTTAGTATAATACCCTTGTTGTGGTATAGAAATACTCCACAGTATTGTTATAATGCCCAAAATACCTTAGCCTTGTACCTTGTAGTATTCCAAGATACCTCTTTCGTAGAGTCAGGAAATACTACCTTTTGTCCTTTTTAGTCTCAAGCCGAAACCACAAGGAAATCTTGTAGTTGGTTGAAGTATTTGAGTAGAAGTTAGTTAGAACTTCTAAGGGTTGTTTGGAGTGGTTTGGGCGCGCGGGTGGAGCTAAACCTTGCTCGGGATCGACATTATAACTTGGATAATTTTGGGCTTACAGGTAATTATCTTGTCCTCTATTGTAATTGGAAATTACATGTTTGTTAGAATATATAGTTGAGGTATACTATATATGGAACTATACTTAGTATTCGTGATGTCTTTTGACTTAAGCTGAAGAATAAATAAGCCCAGGAATTGTATTTACATAGGGGTATTGCGGTAGACTTGTGTAGTATTCTTGAGTAGAATTGTACGTCAGGGTAGGCGTGTAAACCCACACTGGTTGGCTTGGTAGCGGCCTCGATAGAGGAGGAGATTTCTGTTGTTGCTTGGGAAAATCTTTAGAATTTTCTATAGAAAGATAGAAACTTGTGTTTTGGGGTTAATAGGCGTTTTGACCTTTATAGGTGAAAGTACTAAGAGTAGCGTATTCTACTCGAGGAGTGGAAAGGAGCTATGAGTTGTAGTACTTGGAGCATTTTGCTTATTGTCGATAAATCGTCGCGAGGTATGTGAACCTCTTCCTATCTTTTCTAGCATGTTGTTGTGAACTATGTAGTGCGGTGAGCGTACGTGTGCTAAGTGATTTGGTTGGTTTAAAACATAGGGTGTTATAATAGCTTTATGGGAAGTTAGTTATAACGACCTTATGTAAGTGAAAATGGTTTCTTGATGTTAGAAGTTAAGAGACTTGATCTTATAAGATAAGAGACTTAACTTATTTGTTTTAATGTGGATGTTTGTGTGAAACCTCATTCGTGAGTAATGAGTACTTGGTTTTAAAGGGATAATGTTTCTTGATTTGGGAATCGAGAATGTGTATCGACAGGACGGCTGCGGCGTTAATAAAGGAAAATGTATTGAATAATGATGTATTGTATTAAAACGGTAGAAACCTCATCTGCATAGAAGCTAAGATAAGACAAAATGATATTACATTTTCTAGATCATGGTCTTTGTAATAAGATCGTTATAAACAAGAATAAACTACTCACATATATGACATATGTTACTCGATTGTTCTAAAAGGAATCAGTGATTAAGTTTGGGAACTATGAAACCTTTTGAAAATGAGAAGTTGGAGTAATTGAAACTAGGCAAAGCGGAACTTAGGAAAAGAATGTTGGTACTTGATTTTAAAAGGAAAGTGTTACGGTTTACTTAAAAATGTGGGTTGGTCATTCTAATACTACGGTGTCGGGTGACTTTGATAAAAGTAATGGATCTCTTTTACAAAACTTAACGTATGTAGTACTTTGGGGTTAAAAACCGGACTTTGGCATAAAATGAAAGTACTTTGAGTTGTGTGAAACTTGCCTATGCTTGTGATGATAGCCTTTATTGTACAAGCGTTGTGTTTACGTATTCTTTGCGTCTCGATAGAAGTCGGTTGGTGATTGAGAACTTACTTGGGCGTCTTGGCGGTGGCGGAGAAATTCCGCGAATGCGTTCTGTTGATAGTATTATTGTTGTCGCTTTGGACATCGACACGATCGTGGCGCTGCGGGTATGCTTCCATTTTGGTTAAGGTCTTGTAGTTGTCGCTTTGGATATCTTGACGCGATCGTGGCGCTGCGGGTATGTTTCCATTCGATTGTCGCCTTGTGATTTCCTTTTGGACATCTTGACCGCGATCGTGGCGCCGCGGGTATCGTCCGTTTGGAAAGTTGTCTTATTGTTTCCACTTTGGACATCTTGACACGATCGTGGCGCGCGGGTATCTTCCATTTGGATTCTTTGTCTTGTTGTTGAGTCACGTGGACATGTCTACACCGTCTGAGTCGGGGCATGTGGCCATGGGACATTAGTATTATTGTTGCATCATGGACATGTCTACCTGCCGTCACGATTCAGGGGCATGCGGCCGTAATGCGAACTGATTGATGTGGTGGGCGTGAGACCACGTAGTTATATTGGAGTGATAGTGTTTTATGTTGTGAAGCGTAGTTTGGTTATCATACATGTCTCTGCTTTATATAGACTAGTATGATTTCATTTCTGATGTTATGCAGATTTCACATACTTAGTACTGTTATCTTGACCTCGCTTGAGGCTGCGTTAATCTGCGCGAGTAAGTCATCGATCGTGGATCCTCGCTCATGGATCACGGTTGTAGCATTTGAAGCTCCGTTTCTCGGAGGCTTATCTTTTAGTAGGTGTTCCACGAGTTGTAGGTTCTTGTACATTCGAGGTATGGCGAGACCTGTCCGTCATAGTCGTGTATATCTTAAGTGCAGTAATCTTGTTGTGGGCGGGGTTGTAAAAGGATTAAAGCTGTTCGAGTTTTATGTATATCTTGAAGGCAAGCTTTTTTGGTTGCTTTGTTTATTTATTATATCTTTTGTTAAATGACTCATGTTTTATGTTCATTGTTTTTCTCGATGTATGTATCACTAGGGTGCAGGGTAAGGCACGATGTGGGCCGGGCAGGTCGTTCTGATTGGTCATTCTAATACTACGGGTATCGGGTGACTTTTATAAAGGTAATGGATCTCTTTTAAAAGAACTTAACGTATGTAGTACTTTGGGGTTTAAAACCCGGACTTTGGCATAAAATGAAAGTACTTTGAGTTGTGTGAAACTTGCCTATGCTTGTTGTTGTAAAACTTGCCTATGCTTGTTGTTGTGAAACTTGCCTATGCTTGTGATGATAGCCTTTGTTGTGCAAATGTGGTATTTACGTATTCTGGCGTCTCGATAGAGGCGGTTGACTTATTGAGAACTTACTTGGAGCGTCTTTGGCGGTGATGGAGAATTCCACGGGTATGTTTCCATTTTGATTCTTGTCTTGTTGTTGATATCACATGGGCGATGTCTACCGTCTGATGTCCGGGGCATGCGGCCGTGCGGCGGGTTGATTACCGATATATGGTTATTGCGCAACATGGGCGTGTCTACCGTCCGATGTCCGAGCATGTGGCCGTGCGGCGGGGTTGACCACCCGGATATATTGTTATTGAGGTTACATGGGCATGTCTACCGTCACGATGTTCGGCATGTGGCCATGCGGCCTTATTGTGTGTTGCATCATGGACATGTCTACCGTCACGATATTAGGGGCATGCGGCCATGATGCGAACATGATGGATGTTGTGGGCGTGAGACCCGTAGTTATATTTAGTGGTGACTTTGAGGCGTGAGTCACGACTTGGCCTTTTATGTTGCGTCTTGTATTTTGGTTATCATACATGTCTCACCTTTTTAGGCTATTATGATTTCATTCTGATGTTGTGATTCACATACTTGGTACTGTTGTCTTGACCTCGCTTGAGGCTGCGTTCATCTGCATGAGTAGAATACATCGATCGTGGATCCGCTCTTAGGATCTCATTTCGTGTCGGAAAGCTCAGTTCCTTGGAGGCTTATCTTTGTTATGTTTCCACGAGTTGTAGGTTCTTGTACATTCGAGGTATGGCGAACCTGTCGTCATAGTTGTTAATATATCTTAAGTGCATGAAATCTTGTTGTGGCGGGGTTGTAAAAGGATTAAAGCTATTCGAGTTTTATGTATACTTGAAGGCAGCTGTTTTGGTTGCTTTGTTTATTTATTATATCTCTTGTTTAATGACTCATGTTTTATGTTCGTGATTTTCTACGATGTATGTATCACTAGGGTGCCGGGTAAGGCACGATCCACGGGCTCGATTTTGGGGTGTGACATAGTAGTATCGAAGCGATTAGTCCTCGGAAAGTGTCTGAGCCGTGTCTAGTAAGTCTTGATTATCGGTGTGTTGTGCACCATCTATGTCGAGGAGGCTATAGGACATGTAAGTTGGTTTCTATTCTTCTCATTCTAAGATCGTGCCTTAGAAGTGAGTTGTAAGTTGGACCCCTACGATGTGTTTCATTTTACGATTATGCCTCCGCGTGGCGACCGGTGCAGAAGGGCAAGGCGGCGAGGCTGCTAGTAGGATCTGAGAGAATGCGAGCGCGAGCGATCGATGCACGAGCAGTGCTTTCGTGGCCCGAGTTTAGCGGCGCCGCCCGGCAACGAGTTTAAATCGCGGCCGTGGGCGTGAGATTCGATGCACGAGCCTCGGTCCGATGCGGAAGGCGGGGAGATGGTCGCGAGAGATGGCGATTATTGGCGAGGTTGTGGCGGATATGAGCAGTGGATCACGGCGATTCGGTTCAGCGGCGCTGTGGTGCACCGAAGCGAATAGTTTGAGGCTACGGGACTTTACGAGTTGTAGCGCGAGTTTTATGGGTGAGGCACGAGGATGATCGCGAGGAGTTCATCCGTCGATTCAAGAGATCGTCACGGGTGATCAAGGCTTGAGAACCGAGTACGTGACGCCGGTTCGCATCGGTGCGTGATCATGATCGATTGGTTTGATTCGTGGGAGCTTTCGGGAGAGCATGCCTCCAGCGGTATGGGATGAGTTTTGGGGCTTTTCTCACGCCTTCTTGCCTCCGCGGATGAGGAGGCAGGCGGTAAACAAATTTTTATTCTTGAGGCGAGAGGCGCGGCTGTCGAAGTACAATGTCGAGTTCGATTCTTTGGCTCGATATGTCCTGCGCTTGTTGCGAATATGGAGGATAGGGTGCATCGCTACGTCGCGGGCTAGATGATTATATGGCGAGTCTTGTGCGGGTGTTTCTCTTGGCCGGGCATGGACATTGCCGCATTGAGCTCGTGCGCTTAGGTGCGAGGCGCGAAGATCGGCAGGTAGGCCGCTTTCGGCGAGAAGAAGGCCAAGGCGGATATTTTGGCGACTTCGGCGGACCGCCTCGGCCGGAACTAGTTATGTACCTCCGCCATTGCGAGTGGTCCTCGCGACGCCGGGACGCCAGGATATTCGAGGCGGTCGGGCTCCCGGAGTTTGAATGTTCGGGGAGTAGGGGTGTTGGCGGATCACGATCACCTACCTCGGTGTGGTCGATGTGGTAGACCGCATTCGAAGTGTCGTAGTACGAGAGCTTGTTATTCTTGCGGCCAGCGGGGCCATATGGCGAAGATTGTCAGGCCGGGGTAGCGGTAGGATAGCCTGACTCTTAGGCGATTGCGGGCCCACGGTAAGTCGAGTGGAAGTTCGATTTTAGCGGTCCTTGAACGCCTAGTTTGAGTATATCCTTAACCTGTAGATACTTGTATGTATTGATGTTAATGATGTGTTAAGTGTTATGTTCGGATAGCTTTGTGCTATGGCGTGATTTAAAAATCTGGTTAGTGTGAGATGGAAGTGGTAGCTTCCATGATGTGTTCGATGTCGGAGGCGGGAGTTGGCGCTCTGATGGGTGGGTTGGGGCCATGTTGCGGGCCAACGCGTCCGTTCGAGGAAGGTCAGCTGCAGGTGGTCGCGGTGGCGAGTCACGAGGGTGCTAGGCCCAAGTTTAGATGACCATCGTATGAGTTCATAGATATGTTCGACCGAGAATCAGTTCGTGAAGGCCGAGAATGGCCTTAGAAATCGAGGGTAGTAAGATGACCAAGTTTGGAGTAGTAACTCGGGTTGGAAAGCGAAGCGTTGGCGGAAGTGTGGTGCGGATACTATAAAGAGCTCGAGTGTTAGGAAAGTGCAGCGAGATAGAGGAGAAGTGAGCGTGTGTGATCGTTTCTTTTGTGAAATGTAGGTGCGAAGGAGTATATTTTAGACCTTGGTGGGGACTTTTGTGCTAGCGAGGTGGTTCCTCGTTGGCGTGGATTTGGGTTTCTTGCGCATGTTATTTTGTGGCGGTGTGGCATGTTTGATTCGTAAGTATAGTAGTGAAGACTATCTTGGCGCCGCGTTGTTTGAGACTTAGAAGGAACATTCGGGACGAATGTTTCTAAGGAGGAGAATGTTATACCGTATTTCGGTATATGCGTGGGGGCGTGCGTAGAAATTTTCGAACCATTAGGCTTGGCGAATTCATTTTGGGCGCAGTGCGATTTGAGTCGTTTTTAAAGCGTTTCCACGACTACGTTGGGAAAATTCGGCTATGTCATTTATATTTTTGCGGATTTTTAGAGGCGAAACATTTTTGGACCAGCGGGAGGTGACCTTGTCACCCTCGTTGGGCGATTTGGAGGCGGTCGAGGTTGGTTGGCCTTGGCCGATTGGCCCTGATTTGTGCCTTGCTTTGTGGCTTGTTTTGTGGAGTGTTTTGTGGAGTAGGGTTTAGGGTGCACTTGGCTTAATCTTGTCCTTACACTTGCTATACACTTGGAAGGATCTTGGCCCTTGGTTGGCCTTTGGTTTTGCTATAAATACCCCACAAGTGTGAAGACTTCATCCGTTCAAAAACTTCCAGTCTTGAAAACCCTCCTCTCCCTCTTGCTTGTGATTCGTCCAAAAGCCATCCCTCCCCCTTTGTGGAGCTTTGGCGAGGCCACCCTCACTTTGTGGTGCCTTGGCGTGGGGTACCCACTGCCTAGTTGTTTTAGTATAATACCACTTGTTGTGGTATAGAAATACTCTCTAGTATTGTTATAATGTCCAAATACCTTGGCCCAAATACCTTGTAGTATTCCCAGTTACACTTATACAAAGCCGGAAAATACGATTATACTTCCTTTAGCCACAAGCGAAACCACAAGGAAATCTTCACAGTTGTTGAAGTTGTAAGTAGAAGTTGGTTAGAACTTAGGGTTGTTTGGGCGCTCGGAGTAGGAGCTAAGCGTTGCTCGGGATCGACTTTATACTTGGATAATTTTGGGCTTATCGAGGTAAACACTCTTGTCCTTATTGTAATTGGAAATTACATGTTAGAATATATAGTTGAAGTATACTATATATAGGCGAGCGTAGTATTGTGGCAATGTCTTTTGACTTAAGCTGAAGAATAAAGCTGGCTGTAATTACATGGGGTGTATGTGCGATAGACTTGTGTAGTATTCTTGGTAGAATTGTACACGTCCGGTTAGGCGTATAAACCCCTGGTTGGCTTGGTAGTGGCCTCGATAGGAGGAGATTTCTGTTGTGGGAAGTCTTTGCCGAATTTTACGTAGGAAGATGGGAACTTGTGTTTAAGATTTAATAGGCGTTTGTGGCCTTTATAGGTGAAAGTACTAAGAGTAGCGTATTCACTCGAGGAGTGGAAATGGCTAGCAAGGTTGTAGTACTTGGAGCTTTTGCTTATTATCGATAATCGTCGCGAGGTATGTGAACCTCTTCTATCTCTTAGCATGATATGTGTGAACTATGTAATGCGGTGAGCGTCGTGTGTTAATTGTATTTGATTGTTGTAAAACATAAAGGGTTATAACGGCTTTATGGGAAGTTGGTTATAACGACTTTATGTAGGTAAGAAAAATGGGTTGTGGCTTTTAAAGATAAGCGATTTGATTTATAAGCGGCAGGCGTTATAATACAGAACTTGATGTATTTCAAAAGATTTATAAATCGTTTTGAAGGAGAGTAACACTTGGTTTTAAAGGTTTTAAAAAGAGTTATACTAGCTTTATGGGAGTTAGGTATAATGTCTTAAGAGAGGTAAAGAAAATGGTTTCTTGATGTTAGAAGTTAAGAGACTTGATCTTATAAGATAAGAGACTTAACTTATTTGTTTTAAAGTGGATGTTTGTGTGAAACCTCATTCGTGAGTAATGAGTACTTGGTTTTATTTAAAGGGATAATGTTTCTTGATTTGGAAATCGAATGTGTATCGACAGGACCAGCTGCGGCGTTAATAAAGGAAAATGTATTGAATAATGATGTATCGTATTAAAACCGATGAAACCTCAAATGCGTAGAAACTAAGATGAGACAAAATGATATTACATTTTCTAGATCATGGCTTTGTAATAAGAATGTTGTAAACAAGAATAACCTACTCTCGCGTGAGACATATATTACTCGATTGTTCTAAAAGAAATCAGTGATTAAGTTTGGGAACTATGAAACCATTTGAAAATGAGAAGCTTGAGTAATTGAAACTAGGCAAGCGGAACTTAGGAAAAGAATGTTGTTACTTGATTTTGAAAAGGAATGTGGGTTGGTCATTCTAATACTACGAATTATCGGGTGACTTTTATAAAGGTAATGGATCTCTTTTAAAAGAACTTAACGTATGTAGTACTTTGGGGTTTAAAACCCGGACTTTGGCATAAAATGAAAGTACTTTGAGTTGTGTGAAACTTGCCTATGCTTGTTGTTGTAAAACTTGCCTATGCTTGTTGTTGTGAAACTTGCCTATGCTTGTGATGATAGCCTTTGTTGTGCAAATGTGGTATTTACGTATTCTGGCGTCTCTCGATAGAGGTCGGTTGACTTGTTGAGAACTTACTTGGGCGTCTTTGGCGGTGATGGAGAATTCCACGGGTATGTTTCCATTTTGATTCTTGTCTTGTTGTTGATGTCACATGGGCGTGTCTGCCGTCTGATGTCAGGGGCATGCGGCCATGCGGCGGGTTGATTACGATATATGGTTATTCGCAACATGGGCGTGTCTACCGTCACGATGTCGGCATGTGGCGTGCGGCGGGGTTGACCACGATATATTGTTATTGAGGTTACATGGGCATGTCTGCGTCACGATGTCCGGGGCATGTGGCCATGCGGCACTTGTTATTGTGTGTTGCATCATGGACATGTCTACACCGTCTGCGGTATTCGAGGGCATGCGGCCGTGATCACGAACATGATGGATGTTGTGGGCGTGAGACCCGTAGTTATATTTAGTGGTGACTTTGAGGCGTGAGTCACGACTTGGCTACTTTTATGTTGCGTCTTGTATTTTGGTTATCATACATGTCTCCTGCTTTTTAGGCTATTATGATTTCATTTCTGATGTTGTGATTTCACATACTTGGTACTGTTATCTTGACCTCGCCCGGCTGCGTTCATCCGCGAGTAAGAATACATCGATCGTGGATCCGCTCTTAGGATCTCATTTGGCGTGTGAAGCTCAGTTCCTTGAGGCTTATCTTTGGTATGTTTCCACTGAGTTGTAGGTTCTTGTACATTAAGGGGTATGGCGGGGCCTGTCCGTCATAGTTGTTATATATCTTAGAGTGCTGTAATCTTGTTGTGGCGGGGTTGTAAAAGGATTAAAGCTATTCGAGTTTTATGTATACACTTGAAAAGCTGTTTTGGTTGCTTTGTTTATTTATTATATCTCTTGTTTAATGACTCATGTTTTATGTTCCGCTGATTTTCTCGATGTATGTATCACTAGGGTGCAGGTAAGGCACGATCCACGGCCGATTTTGAGTGTGACACGAAGGAGTCGATCTGTGGTACTAAGTATATGAAAGCGTAAAATACTTAAATGAAAACATATCATTTTAAAATCGGTTTTGCAAGTATGTATGAAACAACGAGGACGCGCATAGTGCCACATCATAAACAAGAGCAACGATAGGTAAGCGCAGCGGGCCTTTTTCTGAGTGCGAATGATCGGCGGGGCCAATTGCGTGGTATCACCATCTGCAAGCCTAATCACGGACTCTCGTAGTCGCGCCGGCCACTCGCGTAGGCCCGCGTAGGGTACGTAACCGCGTCGGTAGCTACTCCTCGGCGTAAATCCTGGACTCGTAGTCCGCATGGCGTAGACCGCGTGAGGTATAACCCGCATCACTAACACGGAACTCCGTAGCTCGCGTAGGTCCCTGGACCCGCGTGAGGTATTCTCGAATCATGGTCCAGACACTGAGTCTACCGCGTGGAGGCGACTTAACCCCGGTAATATGTCAAGAGGTGAGTGATAGTACACTAACATAATAGCTTATCTTTAAACAACATAAGCACAACAAGAATACTCTCTTATACAAGCGTTACAAGACACTAACACACGTAGCATCATATCATGTCTACTTATCAAACCATCTTATTATTCTTTCACAATTGATATAAGTGCATTATAAACACATAGGCAAAATTTCTTTTATCAATCTTAAGTGGTTATACTTAACTTCCCATAAAGCTAGTATAACTCTTAAGCACATTTTAAAAACCAATTAGTTCTCTTACATTAAAAATGATTGATATTCTTTTGAAATGCTTTGATTCTTTATTATTCGGGCTTAAGCGCGAGGCATTAGTAAGTATTATCGGAGCTTAAAGCGGTGAGGCATTCCGTAAGTATTATCGGGCTTAAGTCAAAGACATTGCCGTAGTTATTATTCGGTTAACACGTATACGTCTACCGTACTATATATATATTGTAAAATATCATGCTTTAGGAAGAATCACATACCTTCCGTGAAAACCACGCGAATTGAATATGTCGCTTGAGAGAATGACTATAATAGTCGAACCGTCTATCAGCGTTCGAACTACTTTATGTGATTCTAAGCAGAGGGTTCTATATCTACGTAAAGTTGGGCGTACTTCCCTACGGTGAGCTACTCAAGTCTCTGTGAAAGCAGTCCTATGCAATCTGATTTGATTATTCTTCTTTTAAACCGCCCTACTTTGTGATAGCAGATTCAATTCTATACGCAATATTCTTCTAAGTATTTATACTTATTCTTATACTACTACAGTAAGTATTCTCTAATTCAAAGAGGGTTAGGATTAGTTACCTCGGTAAGCCCAATAATATCTAGATAAAGTCGCGCTGAGCAAGGTTTTGCTCACAAGTTGTATGCTCGAGAGCCTTAGAAGTTCTTGACCTACTAAGCACTAAGGGATTTGGGCTAGGGTATTTTGGGCATTATAACAATACTGAAGGCAACTTTTCTACCAAGGGAGGGGGTAGGTTTGGCTAGGCTAGGGGGCCTCGGCCAAACTACTTAGGCTAGAGGGGGTATTCGGCGAAAGGCCTTATGAGGAGGAGGTGTTTGGGCGAAAAGGCTACAAAGGGAGAGGAGGATTTTTAGACTTGGAAGCTTTTGTGGATGAAGAACTCTTCATCTTAAGGGGTATTTATAGGTCAGACATGGCCAATGGCCAAGATGAAGACAAGTGCAAGGCAAGTGTAGGGTGAGGATTTACTACACGAATATCCTACCAACTCCTTGACTTGTGCGAGGCACAAAGCGTGCCAAGCTTCTCCAATTTCGTCGATGGGCGATTCAAGTCCACCAATTGGAGGTGCCAAGTGTAAGCCCTCCGTTGGTCCAAAATGTTCGTCTCTCGGAAAAATCCGCAAAAATTAGAAATGGCATAGCGGAATTTACCTACGGCTGTGGAAGCGTTTAGTCGGAAAACTATTCGTTTAGTGAGTTGTGCCCAAAAAATCGTCCAAGGCCTAAACTTTAAGGCCAAACTTTTATGCGTATTCCCTTACGTACATACTGCAAATACGAGGGTATAACATTCTCCTCCTTAGAAACATTCGTCCGAATGTTCGCTTCCAAAGACAGATAACGATAAGGTTCTTCATAACTTAAGCGGTTTGCAAAAGCCACACACGGCCACAAAACAACACTTAGGCAAAAGCGATGCGAAAATTTACAAGTAGGAAAGTGAATTACGGAGGTGTGGGAATAGGTGAGATACTTCTGCCTCATGTCCTCGGCTTCCGCGTCATCTCTCCCGAGCTCGTTCGCCAGACTTTGTGGAAGCCACGTCCTTGGTCGCGACGCCTAACACGGCGATCGACTATCGCTATGGGAATCTCCTCATCGATAACCCCTCGGTCACTGGACGCCGTCGTCGGGTGTACCTAGATGGATCCGATACATCTCGCCGGCATAGCTACGTGAAAAACGGATGCCTGCGCCTCGGATCGGACGGCGGATCAACTCATAGGCAACCTTGCCTACCTGCGGACAATGAAGCGGCCCGATCTACCTTGGTGAGTTTCCCCTTCTTCCGAATCTCATCACACCGCCGTGGGTGAAACCTTTAAAACCAATCATGAACCTCGAACTCAAGATGTCGGCGGCGATGATCTGCATCGACTTACATCGACTCATTTGTCAATAGCGGCTCTCGGATAAGCTTCACCTTATCCACTGCGCCAAATCTGGTCCCACTAGCATTGCCGCCACATCGAACCAACCTATAGGCGATCTGCACTTCCATACAAGGCCTCGTAGGCGCCGTCGAATCTTTGGAGTGGTAGCTATTATTATCGCGAACTCAACTAGAGGCAAATGATCCTCCCAACTACCATGAAGTCAATAACACGGGCTCGCGACATATCCTCGAAGAGTGCGGATAGTGCGCTCTGCTGTCAAATGCATGCGTGGATGAAATGCGATTTTCGGGCTCACTGCGTCTAAGCCCTCTGGAAGGACCTCAGGAAGTTAGCGTAAGCGGGCTCCTGCATGCGATATGATCAGTAGGGACTCCATGCGATCGGCGATCTCTCGGATGTAAAGTCGGCATAAACCTCGGTAGAAAAAGTCGTCTGACGGGAAGAAAGTGGGCTGATTTCGTCGACTGTCGGCGATAACCGTATAGAATCATGTCTCCTGCGAGTGCGAGGTAATCTGTGATGAAGTCCATGTTGATTACCTCCACTTCGGTCGGGATCTCGAATCGTGCGTAACAAACCAACGGGCCTGCGGTGCTCTGCCTTCACTGCGCGACAACACGGGCGAGCTACGAACTGCAGCGTCCCTCTTCAAGCCGTCCGCGATACACGGATCTAAGGTCGTGGTACATCTTGGTCGACCGGATGGATGAGTAATGCTTGTGTGCTTCCCAGAACTGCTGCAGAAGTCTGAAACATCTGGAACACACGCGCCCTCAAACCTTAGCACCCGGTGCTACCTCGAAAGGACCACTTTCACTCGCGAAGGGCCGTATCACGATATCGAATCAAAGGCTGGATCCTCGAGCTGTTGCCTCTTCGCCTCCTCGGCGATGGAAGACTAGACAACCTCGCGAACTCTAACCCTGCTATCGAGAATCAATCAAGCGGACACCAGGCTCGCTAAGCGATGCAAATCACGAACCATGTCCTCTCTGGCTGCCGCGTCGATAGGCTCCCATCGACCTACGACTAGGCATACGCGACATTGGCCTTCCGGGTGGTACGGGATATCAACATCGTAATCCTTAAGCAACTCTAACCACCGTCTGCGCCGTAAGTTCAGCTCCTGCGGTGAAGATATCTTTGGAGGCTCTTGTGGTGCGTAAAAATATCCACGTGAACCCAGTACAAATAGTGCCTCAGGATCTTGGCGTGAATCACGCGGACTCAAATTATGGGTGGGGTAGTTCCTCTCGTGTTTCTTGGTGTCGGGATGCATATGCTATAACCTGCCATGTTGCATCAACACACATCCCAACGATGCTGGCGCGTCACGATACGACATAACCATCTGGACCTCCAGAAGAGTAAGAGCAGGGCGATCGTCGATCTCTCTTTCAGAACGGAAACCACGCTCACAAGCATCGATCCACTGAAACTTGGTGTTATACCGTATTCTCGAGGTATGTATGCGAGGGCGTGCGTCTGAAAGCACGACGAGAAAATTGGAAAGGAAGAAAGAGGTGATTTTCCACGGAAAAAGTTTAGGTTTTGTAAAGAAAAATGTTCGTTGATGGGAATTGGGTTCCCAGTTTGGAATTTGGGCTTCTTAGATTATATTAGAATTATGGAATTTTATTTTGGAAATGGTCACGTGGGGCCCACGGGAGAAATTCTGGTTTTGTGAGCCAGCTTTGTTTTGAGATTTTGGCCATTGTGGATATTTTTGGAAGGCGTTTTATGAGGGCCAATAGGAGGGTGACACGTGTCACCCGCATAGAGTGGCTTGGTAGAATGACATTTGTGCCTGACACGGTTAGAGTCGTTTTTGTGAAGCGTTTTACATAACTGCGAGGAAAATTAGGCTATGTCTTTTCTTATTTTTGCGGATTTTTCCGAGAGACGAAACATTTTGGACCAACGGGAGGGTGACATGTGTCACCCTCACAATGGAGGCAAGTGGGGCGGCACTTGGCTAAATGAGTTGGTTGGTTTAAAACATAGGGTGTTATAATAGCTTTATGGAAAGTTAGTTATAACGACCTTATGTAGGTGAAAATGGTTTACTGATATTAGAAGTTAAGAGACTTGATCTTATAAGATAAGAGACTTAACTTATTTGTTTTATCACGACGACGGGGCGTGGTAGTGCCTTACCGGGCACCCAGTAGACATCGTCGAGTGTCAGTGGAACAAACGACCGTATGAGATAACAGTATAAAACAATAATCTGTGAAAACTTGCCTTTGGCGTATATATAAATGACAACTTTTAACATGAGCGGTTTAATCCTTTTTACAAACCATGCCTGTGATTACTACGGACCTCACAGAATGATATGACAACAATGGCGGGACGGGGCCGCCAAACCTGAATGTAAACACTTACTACGGGGGACTACGCGTGATAAGCCTCGTGAAGCGGAGCTTCAGCGAACGAGCTGTGACCACGAGCTAGGATCGGCGGCGGTGTACCTCGACTGCGGCGTGAGCGGCCCCGAAGGAGTCGATACAGTGCAGAGTATGTGAAACTAAAAATCGCAAATGAAATCATAATAGTCTATAAGCGGAGACATGTATGATGACCAAACTCTGATTTACAATAACTAGCGATCATATCAAGTCGGGGACTCGCGCCTCAAGTCATCACAAAGAACATGCGGTGGGTCTCGCGCCCAGCGACATCAATCGTGCGTGGGACACGTTCCTCACCTTGGCGGTTTATGATATAAAAGTTCAAGGAACACACATGAACACGAGTCCCGTGCCATAATAACACCGTCTGGGGTAAATGCGAAGGCATAGCCGTCTACTAACACCAGCGATACCAACAAGGTCATGGCGTATCATAAGATCTGTCAGCCGTCGCGTGATCAAGCGGCCACTTGCGCGGTATCTAATGTGCGCGTCTAGTCTGGAACTTCCGCGACTCGCGTAGGCCAATCTCGCCGGCGCGTGGCGTCCGCGTCGAGGTAGCTCTCCCGGCGTCGTCACGGACCGCGATCGCGTAGCCTGAGGCCGCGTGCCCGTAAGGGCGTCACTAACACGGAACTCTCGTAGTTCGCATAGGCCGGGACTGCGTGAGGTATTCTCGAATCATAGGTCCATCGACCGCTGAGTCTACCCGCGTCGGAGGCGGCAACCGGAATCATCTCGAGATGAATGCCACAATACTATCATAACGGCCCGATAGTTAATAAGCACAATCGAGAAACCCCGCTGAAACATCACGAGATACTAACACCGTAGCGTCCCAACCGTTTACTTATCAGCGCGATCAAGAAAGTATTACAAGGCTATCACAAGCCAATACAATCAAGTTGTTCACCAAGGTACCTACACTATATGATTAACAAAATCGGGTTTTATCCCCAAAGTACTTCATCATCAACTCTTTAAAAGATCGTTACTTTAGCGATGTCACCTGATACGTAGTATAAAATAGAGTGACTATCCTTTTAAAGTAAATCAATTACTTCTCTTTGTAAAATCAAGTAACAACATTATTTTCAAGCGTCCAGTTTGCCTAATTTCAAATGTTCACGTTTCTTATTTTTAGAAAGGTTTAGTAGTTCATAGTCTTATTCATTTAAGAATATAATTCTCTTTTAAACAATCGAAACATAAGCCTTATATGTGAGTAGGATATTCTTGTTTATAACAATCTTATTCTGACCGTGATCTAGGAAATATCATTTTGTCTCGTCTTAGCCACATGCGGATGGAAGTTTCTCTTGGTTTTCATAATACTTAATTATTCAAAACATTTCCTTTTATTAGCAGCTGCGATGGTTTGTCGATACACATTACGATTTCGAAATCGATAAAGCATTCTTAAGCGTTATACCTAACTTCCCGTAAAGCTAGTATAACTCTTAAGTTTTCAAACACCAAGTATTACTTCTCCTTTCAAAATGATTCAAAAATCTTTTGAAAATACTTCAAGTTCTTTCTTATCATATAACAAGCGGTTATAGTTCAAATCGATTACCTCTTAAAAACCACGTGTATTTTCTTACTAACGTAAAGTGTTATAACCAACTTCCCGTAAAGCGTTATAACACTTTATGTTTTAAACCATTCAAACACATTTAGCACGTATCGTCACGTACTACATAGTTCACACATATCATGCTAGAGAGATAGGAAGAGGTTCGCGTACCTCGCGACGATTATCGACTAATAGCAAAATGCTCAAGTACCTCAAGCGTCGGCTACTCCTTAAGCCAAGTAGAGCGCCACGTAGTACTTGACCTATAAGGCCACAGTGACATTAACATTTAGGTCTCGTCGTAGAACTTTCTCTGAAATTTGTGCCTCCCCATGACAGCGTAAACCTCCTCTCTAACGAGGCGGCTACGAAGCCAACCGGGGTTATCGTCTAACCACTAGCGGGTACAATTCTACTCCGCGGTACTACTACACAAGTCTCTTAATGTCGGTCCTATGTAATTCTGATTCGGTACTATATATAGTATACTTCTACTATACAATCTAACAGCGTAATTTCCAATTACAATAGGGGACAAGATAATTACCTCGATAAGCCCGTAATTATCAGAGTTTAAAGTCGATCTGGGCAATCGTTTAGCTCGACTCAGGCGCTCGACCAGCTCTAAACCACCCAGAAGTTCTAACCAAACACAATACTCCGGACAATTATGGAAATTTTCCTAGGGTTTCGGTTTTGTAGTGGCGGGAAGTATAATAGTATATTGGGCTTTTGTAAGGTATAACCTTAGAATACTACAAGGTATATGGCTAAGGTAATTTGGGCATTATATGATACTTTTGAGAGTATTTCTACGAGAGGGGTATTATATGAAAACAAACTAGGCTGGGGTACCCACGGCCGCCTGAAAGGAGGGGGTGGCTGCCTCGGCTACCCAGCTAGGGGAACTCTCGACGAGGGCCTGCGAAAAGGGGAGGAAGGCTCTGAAGACTTAGGCATTTTGGATGAAGAAGTTAAATCAAAGGAGAGGGTATTTATAGCAAGCCAAGGCCAACCAATGGCGAAGATCTGCCAAGTGCCTAGCAAGTGTAGGGCGAGATTCACCCAAGTGTCTGTGACTTGCACAAAATATCTACCAAAAATATCTCCCTTGCCTACGAATCGTCCGTCATGCGGCTTTGCCCGCTGATGAGAGGGTGCGAGTCGCGCTCTCGTTGGTCAAAATGTTAGTCTCTCGGAAAAATCCATAAAAATACTAAATGACATAGCGGAAATTCCCTACGAAAATTTGTGAAAGCGTTTAGTCGAAAGCGACTCTAGCGGGTGTTGTGCACAAACATATTTCGGCCGAAAGGTGCCGCGTGGGGTGACACGTGGCCCCGATTAAATCAAAATATTTCGTCTTAGAAAATATCCAGCGGCCAAAATCTCAAAATCAAGCGGGCCCCAGGCCGTAAATTTCTCGTGGGCCCAGCGTGACCATTTCGAAAATAAAATTCCATAATTCTCTAATATTCGGGAAGTCAGAATACCAAATCAGAATCGATTCCCATAGCGAACCTTTTTCCTTCACAAAGCGGAAACTTTTAGTGGAAAATTCGCCTCTTTCTTCGCTTTCCGATCTTTACGCGTATTCTCGTCGTGCGTCCTTGCATACATACCACGGAACTACGGGGTATAACATTCTTCCCCAGAAACATTCGTCAGAATGTTCCTTCTAAATCTCAAAACAAGCGTGCGCGGTATAGTCTTGCTCTTATACTTACGAAACAATCTGCCATACGGCCGCGAAATACTGCGCGACACTTACATCTAAGTCCGAGGAAACACCTCTACATCACCACAAATAATACTACTTTTGTCACTTTGTCGCGAGCCTTGCTCGGCGACCAACATGATGCAGGGCTGCGTGCGATCGCTGAAGGTGTTGTACGCTCGGATTCTTATCACGTTTACGATCTTTGCTCTAGTATCGAAACTGGGTTACTATCTCTAGCGTGGTCATCATTAGCGGGATCATTACGGATGGATCTTGATACTTTCCCGAACATAACAATCTGAAGGCGGGCGTCCTTCCTCACAAGTCGGACGGCAAATGCTAACATATAAGCAACGGCCTATTCTTCCATGAACTCACGAAGGCCCCAAGTAACTCGGGCTAAGTTCATACATTTCCAAAACTCGTCACACCTGCAGGGTGGTACTTTCAAGAAGACCGACCGTCGGCTGAACTCTGGCGTCGTCGCGATTATCGCACAATTCCTGCGGTGCGGAACTTCTACAGACAAACACCATTATCCGATCTGCTGGAACAAGCTGAACCACTATCGAACCACGCCAACATCGAACCAATCGGCCGTGACTTGCATTTCTGCCTACAAGGCGTCGCAAGGCGACGTCGAACAACGAAATGGTAGCTTAAACACTCCCACCAGGAGACAACGATCCTGCGGCTACTCTGAAATCAAAACAACGGCGGAGGCGAATGCGTCTGGAGACTGCTGAGTTCCTAGCCTGCACGTACAAACTCGAAGAGAAAGCGGTAGTACCACGGGCTCCATTTGTCAGTCATAAGGTGAAGGTAGGCACCGTGCAACCTCGCGACGCACCGAGATAACATCGACAACTGTAGAGAGCGACACGGCCAGAAGAACACGATGGCTGCCCCATCGGCGGACCAGCTGGTCGACGCGTCCACGAACTTGCTTGGCTAACTAAACATGGGCCTAACACCCTCATGACCTAACACAAGAGGACCACCTGGCCCGGCCCGCGCAAACCTACGCGGGTTGACCATGCGTAGCCTCGACCACGACGTGAGCGCGAAATACCATCTCGGAAGGAACAATCTTACTAAACCGTTCACGAAAACACTGGCGGTCTTGGCTCGACTACGCTTCCTTGAATCACGCTACTGCGGGACTTATCCACGAACATAGCTTCGTGCACTATGCACTCCTATAAGGTCAAACATAACACTACACCTTTCTCGAGATGGCGCTTACCTCTAAGGTCTTTCGTATAACACTCTAAGGCTCGCGCCTACATCCCAAAATCTTACTCGGTTAACCGCATGATTCTAATCACAACTAACACCTTGCTATCGAACATAGCACTTGGGTATACTCGCCAGAAAGTTCTGAAGGACGCTTGCTGCTCTGGCCTCTTACTGCGTCCTTGGTTAACGCGTCAATCTCTACGTTTTCGACTGCTTTGTACATAAGCGTACAGGCCATGCTCAGCAATGAAGAATTACTCTTGCACAACCCTCTCTTAGGTAGTCATCAAGACTCGTGAGTACATCGGTATAATCTCTGGTAGCCAAATCTATAGCTAATGTGAGTCGCCTCTTTGAAATCTATATTATTGTTCGGTCGTGGGCGAAGGTTCAAATATCGTGGGCCTTGATGAGGCCGTCATTGTGCTAAACTCTGCTTTGGGGCTAGTGGCGTCGCGAAATCCCGAATGAAGCACTACCTAGGTAATGATTGGGCTGTGCCTCGCCGCCCCTCACGAACTCTGCTCGCGACTCCTTTGCCTTGCCCTCACAGGCTCGGGTTGCCACTGCGGAGGCATAATGATAAGGAAAGATTTCGTCGGAGGTTGACTTACAACACGGCTCTGAGGCACGATCTCGAGTGAGAAGAATGAAACCAATCCTAAATATCCTATAGCCTCACGATTATTGATGTGGTGCCTGCAGATAATCAAGACTCTCTTGGATGCGATGCAGTAGACACTTCAGAGGATTAAGCGCTCGATACCACTTTTGTCACGACGAGCGGGGCGTGGTGGTGCCTTACCGGGCACCCAGTAGACATCGTCAGTGTCGGTGGAACAAACACGACCGTATGAGATAGCAGTATAAAACAATAATCTGTGAAAACTTGCCTTTCGGCGTATATATAAATGACAACTTTTAACATGAGCAGTTTAATCCTTTTTACAAACCATGCCTGGCGATTACTACGGACCTCTAAGAATGATATGACAACAATGGCGGGGCGGGGCCCAAACCCTGAATGTAAACACTTACTCTGACGGGGACTACACGCGTGATAAGCCTCGTGAAAGCGGGCTTCCCAAGCTGACTGTGACCACGAGCTAGGATCGGCGGCGGTGTACCTCGACTGCGGCGTGAGCGCGGCCCAGAAGAGGTCGATCTGACAGTGCAGTATGTGAAACTAAAAATCGCAAATGAAATCATAATAGTCTATAAAGCGGGAGGCGTGTATGATGACCAAACTCTGATTTTACAATAACTAGCGATCGTATCAAGTCGAGGACTCGCGCCAGTCATCACGAAAGAACATGCGGTGGGTCTCGCCCGCGACATCAATCGTGCCGTGGGACACATTCCTCATTCTTGGCGGTTTATGATATAAAAGTTCCAAGGAACACACATGAACACGAGTCCCGCTGTGCCATAATAACACCGTCACGGGGTAAATGCGAAGGCATAGCCGTCTACTAACACCAGCGGTACCAACAAGGTCATGAAGCGTATCATAAGATCTGTCTGAACCGTCACGTGATCAAAGGCGGCCCCTTGCCCGCGATATCTAATGTGCGCGTCTAGTCCTGGAACTTCCGCGACTCGCGTAGGCCAATCTCGTCGGCCGCGTGGCGTCCGCGTCGAGTGCTACTCCGGCGTCGATCACGGACTTCGCGATCGCGTAGCGCGGGCCGCGTACCCGTAAGGGCGTCGCTAACACGGAACTCGTAGTTCCGCGCCGGCCGGGACTGCGTGAGGTATTCTCGAATCATAGGTCCGTCGACGCTGAGTCTACCCGCGTCGGAGGCGACAACCGGAATCATCTCGAGATGAATGCCGCAATACTATCATAACGGTGATAGTTAATAAGCGCAATCGAGAAACCCGCCGCAAACATCGCGAATACTAACACCGTAGCATCCCAACACGTTTACTTATCAGCGCAATCAGAAAGTATTACAAGGCTATCACAACCAATACAATCAAGTTGTTCACATGAGGTACGCCTAACTATATGATTAACAAAATCGGGTTTTATCCCCAAAGTACTTCATCATCAACTCTTTAAAAGATCGTTACTTTCACGATGTCACACAATACGTAGTATAAAATAGAGTGACTATCCTTTTAAAGTAAATCAATTACTTCTCTTTGTAAAATCAAGTAACAACATTATTTTCAAGCGTCGAGTTGCCTAATTTCAAATGTTCACGTTTCTTATTTTTAGAAAGGTTTCGTAGTTCATAGTCTTATTCATTTAAGAATATAATTCTCTTTTAAACAATCGAGAAACATAAGCCTTATATGTGAGTAGGATATTCTTGTTTATAACAATCTTATTACAATGACCGTGATCTAGGAAATATCATTTTGTCTAAATCTTAGCCATGCGGATGGAAGTTTCTCTTGGTTTTCATAATACTTAATTATTCAAAACATTTCCTTTTAATGTATTTGCGATGGTTTGTCGATACACATTCGATTTCGAAATCGGTAAAGCATTCTTAAGCGTTATACCTAACTTCCCGTAAAGCTAGTATAACTCTTAAGTTTTCAAACACCAAGTATTACTTCTCCTTTCAAAATGATTCAAAAATCTTTTGAAAATACTTCAAGTTCTTTCTTATCATATAACAAGCGATTTATAGTTCAAATCGATTTACCTCTTAAAAACCACATGTATTTTCTTACTAACGTAAAGGTTATAACCAACTTCCCATAAAGCGTTATAACACTTTATGTTTTAAACCATTCAAACACATTTAGCACGTATCGTCTACCGTACTACATAGTTCACACATATCATGCTAGAGAGATAGGAAGAGGTTCGCATACCTCGCGACGATTATCGACTAATAGCAAAATGCTCAAGTACCTCAGCCGTCGGCTACTCCTAAGCCAAGTAGAGCGCGCCACGTAATCTTGACCTATAAGGCCATGGTAGCATTAACATTTAGGTCTCATCGTAGAACTTTCTCTGAGAAATTTGGACACCTCCCCCATGACAGCGTAAACCTCCTCTCTAACGAGGCGCTACGAAGCCAACCGGGGTTATCGTCTAACCACTAGCAGTACAATTCTACTCCGCGGTACTCTACACAAGTCTCTTATGTCTGATCTATGTAATTCTGATTCGATACTATATAGTATACTTCTACTATACAATCTAACATGTAATTTCCAATTACAATAGGGGACAAGATAATTACCTCGATAAGCCCATAATTATCAGAGTTTAAAGTCGATCACAGGCAATCGTTTAGCTCGACTCAGCGCTCGAACCGCTCTAAACCACCCAGAAGTTCTAACCAAACACACAATACTCAACGGACTATGGAGATTTTCCTAGGGTTTCGGTTTGTATTGTGGGAAGTATAATAGTATAAGCTGGGCTTTTTGTAAAGGTATAACCTTAGAATACTACAAGGTATATGGCTAAGGTAATTTGGGCATTATAACAATACTTTTGAGAGTATTTCTACGAGGGGGTATTATATGAAAACAAACTAGGCTAGGGGTACCCACGGCCACCACAAAGGAGGGGGTGGCTGCCCTCAGCCTACCCAGTAGGGGAACTCTCGACGAGGGCCTGCGAAAAGGGAGGAAGGCTCTCGAGACTTAGGCATTTTGGATGAAGAAGTTCATCAAAGGAGAGGGTATTTATAGCACAAGCCAAGGCCAACCAATGGCGAGATCTAGCCAAGTGCCTAGCAAGTGTAGGGCGAGATTCACCCAGTGTCTGTGACTTGCACCTGAAATATCTACGAAAATATCTCCCTTGCCTCAAATCGTCCGTCTGCGCTTTGCCCGCTGATGAGAGGGTGCAGTGCCGCCTCTCGTTGGTCCAAAATGTTCGTCTCTCGGAAAAATCCATAAAAATACTAAATGACATAGCGGAAATTCCCTACGAAAATTTGTGAAGCGTTTAGTCGAAAGCGACTCTAGCAGGTGTTGTGCACAAACATATTTCGAAAAGGTGCCACGTAGGGGGTGACACGTGTGCCCCGATTAAATCAAAATATTTCGTCTTAGAAAATATCCAAAGCGGCCAAAATCTCAAAATCAGCGGGCCCAAAGCAGTAAATTTCTCGTGGGCCCAGTGACCATTTCGAAAATAAAATTCCATAATTCTCTAATATTCGGAAGTCGAATACCGTCTGGGAATCAATTCCCATAAGCGAACCTTTTCCTTCACAAAAAGCGGAAACTTTTAGTGGAAAATTCACTCTTTCTTCGCTTTCCAATCTTTACATGCGTATTCTGCGTGCGTCGTCTTGCATACATACCACGGAACTACGGGGTATAACGGTTTTAATGTGGATGTTTGTGAAACCTCATTCGTGAGTAATGAGTACTTGGTTTTAAAGGGATAATGTTTCTTGATTTGGGAATCAAAATGTGTATCGACAGGACCAACTGCGGCGTTAATAAAGGAAAATGTATTGAATAATGATGTGTTGTATTAAAACGGTAGAAACCTCCATCTGCATAGAAACTAAGATGAGACAAAATGATATTACATTTTCTAGATCATGCTATTTTGTAATAAGAATGTTGTAAAAAGAATAACCTACTCTCGCGTGAGACATATATTACTCAATTGTTCTAAAAGGAATCAAGTGATTAAGTTTGGGAACTATGAAACCATTTGAAAATGAGAAGCTTGAGTAATTGAAACTAGGCAAAGCGGAACTTAGGAAAGAATGTTGTTACTTGATTTTGAAAAGGAATGTGGGTTGGTCATTCTAATACTACGGGTATCGGGTGACTTTTATAAAAGTAATGGATCTCTTTTAAAAGAACTTAGCGTATGTAGTACTTTGGGGTTAAAGCAGGACTTTGGCATAAAATGAAAGTACTTTGAGTTGTGTGAAACTTGCCTATGCTTGTTGTTGTGAAACTTGCCTATGCTTGTTGTTGTGAAACTTGCCTATGCTTGTGATGATAGCCTTTGTTGTGCAAGTGTGGTATTTACGTATTCTGCGCGTCTCGTGAGTAGGTTGACTTATTGAGAACTTACTTGGGCGTCTTTGGCGGTGTGGAGAATTCCACGGGTATGTTTCCATTTTGATTCTTGTCTTGTTGTTGATGTCACATGGGCGTGTCTACCGTCACGATTAGGGGCATGTGGCCGTGCGGCGGGTTGATCACGATATATTGTTATTAATGTCACATGGGCGTGTCTGCGAGGTAAATTCGGGGGCATGGCCGTGGGGCATTGGTATTATGGTTGCATCATGGACATGTCTGCACGAGTCGGGGCATGCATGCGGCCATGATGCGAACACGATTGATGTTGTGGGCGTGAGACCCGTAGTTATATTTGAGTGATGACTTGAGGCGTGAGTCACGACTTGACATATTTGCCTTTATGTTGTGAGCGTAGTTTTGTTATCATACATGTCTCGTGTTTTTATATATGTATTATGATTTCATTCTGATATTTTTCTGATTTCACATACTTGGTACTTGTTGTAATGACCTCGCCGAGAAGTGCGTTCATCTGCGAGTAGAATACATCGATCGTGGATCCAGCTCTTAGGATCCTGATTCGACGTATTGGGAAGCTCCGTTTCTTGGAGGCTTATCTTTTAGTATGTGTTCCACTGAGTTGTAGGTTCTTGTACATTCGGGGTATGGCGGGGCCTGTCCGTCATAGTCGTTGTAAATCATAAGTGCTGTAATCTTGTTGTGGCGGGGTTGTAAAGGATAAGCATTCGAGTTTTATGTATATCTTGAATGCAACGTTTTGGTTGCTTTTTATTATTATTATATCTCTTGTTTCATGACTCATGTTTTATTTTCATTGGTTTTCTACGATGTTGTATCACTAGGGTGCCGGGTAAGGCACGATCCACGGGCCCAAATTCGGGGTGTGACATAGTGGTATCGAAGCGATTAGTCCTCGGAAAGTGTCTGAACCGTGTCTAGTAGAGTCTTGATTATCGGTGTGTTGTGCACCATCTATGTCGAGGAGGCTATAGGACATTTAGGATTGGTTTCCATTCTTCTCATTACGAGATCGTGCCTTAGAATTTGTGTTGTAAGTTGGACCCCTCGGCGTATCTCGTTTTACGATTATGCCTCGCGCAGCAACGAGCCAGGAGGCAAGGCAGCCGAGTCTTTGCTAGTGAGATCTGAGGAGAATGCGAGCGCGAGCGGGCGATACGAGTTGTGCTTGACGGCGGGTTTTGTAGCGCCGCCCGGCCCAGCGAGTTTAGGCGCGGCGATGGCTGCTGAGACCTGATACGAGCCTCGGTCCGATGCAGGGCGGAGAGATGGGTTACAAGGAGATGGCGATTGTTGGTGAGTCGTGGCGAGATATGAGATAGGCTGGATCACGGCGATTCGATTCGATTCGATTCGATTCGATGCGCGATGGTTCACCCGAAGCGAATAGTTTGAGCTACGGGACTTTACGAGTTGTAGCCCGAGTTTTATGGGTGAGGCACGAGGATGATCGCGAGGAGTTCATCGGCGATTCTGACCAGTCGAGTGATCGAGGCCGGAGACCGAGTCGGTGGTCTTAGGTGCGCGTCGGTGCGTGATACGCGATCGGGTTTTGATCGTGGGAGTTGTCGGGAGAGCATGCGCTTCCAGCGGTATGGGGCGAGTTCTCGAGGCATTCCTCGCTCACTTCTTGCCTCCGCGAGATGAGGAGAACGCGGGCGGCAATTTATGATCTTTGAGGCGAGGCGTCTGATTCGAGTACAGCGTGGAGTTTGACTCGTTGGCTCGGTATGTCCCGCTTTAGTGGCAACCATGGAGGATAGAGTGCACGCTACGTCACCGGATTAGATGATTGCCAGCGAGGCTTGTTGGTGTAGCTCTTGTTGGGCATGGACATTGCCGCGTGCGAGCTCGTGCACTAGGATGTGAGAGTGCGGAGAGGTCGGCGGAATGACACAGATCAGCGAGAAGAGGCGAGGACATCGAGGTCTTTTGGCGACTTCGAGGCGGACCGCCTCGGCCAGCGAACTAGTTTTGTACCCCGCTTGTCTGAGTGGTCCTCCGTCTTGAGGCGGTCGGGAGCTCGAGGTTGAGTTTCGGGAAGTAAGGTGTTGGCGAGATCGGTCACCCTACCTCGGTGTGGCGATGTGGTAGACCGCATTTGGGAGTGTCGTGGTGCCAAGGGCTTGTTATTTTGCGGCCAGCGGGGCCATTTGCGAGGCTGTCCGACCAAGGGTATACGGATGCTCGACTCGACGCCGAGGATCGGTGGCTGGTTCATCACGCCGCTGGTATCGCCTGCGAGGGGGCGTGATTAGGAAGCGGAAGAGCAGGTATATCCTTAACCCTCTAGAGTTTTGTATCTTGATGTGTTTTAGTGTTATGTTCGGATAGCTTTGTGCTAAATGTGATTTAGACACACAGTTATTGTAGAAGGGTAAGTATGGGGGCATGGTAAGTGTGAACCACTAGGTATCATGATTGAGACCTTAGAGGTAAGGTCGTCTTGAGTAAAAGATTCGTTTTATGTTTGACCTTTATCGAGTCGTGGTATCGTGGGTTTTATTTGTGTGATAAGTCCATGGGTAGTGTGAGATGGAAGTGGTAGCTTTCATGATGTGATTCGCGAGGATTGTTAGGTGTCGGGAGCGAGGGCTTGGCAGCGATTGTGGGTCGGGTTGAGGGCGTGTCTGGGTCAACCGTGGCCGGATTAAGGTGGGGTCAGTTACGGGTGGTCCGCGGTGGTAGGTCACGAGGATGCTAGGCCCAAGTTTGTATGATCATCGTATGAGTTCGTGGGCGCGTTCGACGAGCGGTTCGTAAAGGCGGGAATGGCCTTAAGGAAGTTTGAGGTTAGTAAGATGACCAAGTTTGGAGGTAGTGACTCGGAGATTTTTGGGAGCGGAAGTAATGACTGAAGTTTAGTGCGTCTTGGGAGAGTTCAAGTGTTGAGAAGGGCACGGCGAGTAAGGAAGGAAGATAACGTGTGTTATTTCGTGGCGGCGTGGCGTTGACAACTTGTTAGAGGCTTCATCGATGTCAGTCTTGAGAAGGAACATTCGGGACGAATGTTTCTAAGGAGGGAGAATGTTATACCGTATTCTCGGGGTATGTATGCGAGGGCGTGCGTGCGAGCACTGACGAAAAATTGGAAAGGAAGAAAGAGGTGATTTTCCACGGAAAAAGTTTAGGTTTTGTAAAGAAAAATGTTCGTTGATGGGAATTGGGTTCCCAGTTTGGAATTTGGGCTTCTTAGATTATATTAGAATTATGGAATTTTATTTTGGAAATGGTCACGTGGGGCCCACGGGAGAAATTTCTGGTTTTGTGAAGCCACTTTGTTTTGAGATTTTGGCCATTGTGGATATTTTTTTGGAAGGCGTTTTATGAGAGCGATAGGAGGGTGACACGTGTCACCACTTTAAATGGCAGTAGAATGACATTTGTGCCTGACACCGGTTAGAAGTCGTTTTTGAAGCGTTTTACATAACTTGCGAGGAAAATTCGGCTATGTCTTTTCTTATTTTTGCGGATTTTTCAGAGGCGAAACATTTTGGACCAGCGGGAGGGTGACATGTGTCACCTGCAATGAAGCAAGTGGGGCGGCGATTGGAGAGCAAGTTGTGGTAGATATTTGTGTAGATATTTGTGAGGGTTTTAAGGAGTAGGGACTAGGGTGCACTTGGCTTGATCTTGGCCTTACACTTGCCTTGCACATGGCTTGACCTTGGCCGTTGGTTGGCCTTTGGTTTTGCTATAAATACCACAAGCTTGAAGACTTCGTCCGTTCTAAAATCTTCCAAGTCTTGAGTCCCTCTCCACTCCCTTTGATTGTGTTCTCGTCCTAAGCCTTCCCACTCCCCCCAGGTGGCCTTGTGGCGAGAGCCTCCTCCCCACTTTGTGGTGCTAGTAGTGGGGTACCCCACTGCCTAGTTGTTTCGTATAATACACCCACTCTTGGTAGAAATACTCTCAGTATTGTTATAATGCCCAAAATACCTTAGCCTTTACCTTGTTGTATTCAAAGTTACCTCTATCGTAGAGCAGGAAATACTACCTTTTGTCCTTTTAGTCTCAGCAGAAACCACAAGGAAATCTTCGTAGTTGGTTGAAGTATTTGAGTAGAAGTTAGTTAGAACTTAGGGTTGTTTGGAGCGGATTGGGCGTACGGAGTAGGAGCTATACCTTGCTCAGGATCGAATTTTATATCTGATAATTTTTGTCTTGTCGAGGTAAATATTATTGTCCAATTATTGTAATTGGAGATTACATGTTTTAGGATTATATAGTTGAAGTATACTATATATAGAAGTGACATAGCTTGCGGCAATGTCTTTTGACTTAAGCTGAATTTAAAGAAAGCTGACTGTAATTACATGGGTGTGTTCTGATGAGCTTGTGTAGCATTGTTGTGTAGTAGAATGGTACGTGCAGTTAAACGATGTAAACCCCACTGGTTGGCTTGGTGGCGGCCGATAGAGGAGGAGATTTCTGTTTGTTGCGGGAAATCTTCGAATTTTACGTAGAGAAATGGAACCTTGTGTTTTGAAGTTAATAAGGCGTTTGTGACCTTTTTAGGTGAAAGTACTATGAGTAGCGTATTCTACTTGAGGAGTGGAAAGGGCTAGCAAGGTTGTAGTACTTGGAGCATTTTGCTTATTGTCGATACTCGTCGCGGTATGTGAACCTCTTATATCCTTGAGCATGATGTTTTGTAAACTATGTGATGCGGTAAGCGTACATGTGCTAAATGAGTTGGTTGGTTTTAAAACATAGGGTGTTATAATAGCTTTATGGGAAGTTAGTTATAACGACCTTATGTAGTGAAAATGGTTTCTTGATATTAGAAGTTAAGAGACTTGATCTTATAAGATAAGAGACTTAACTTATTTGTTTTAATGTGGATGTTTGTGTGAAACCTCATTCGTGAGTAATGAGTACTTGGTTTTAAATGGATAATGTTTCTTGATTTGGGAATCGAATGTGTATCGACAGGACCAACTGCGGCGTTAATAAAGGAAAATGTATTGAATAATGATGTGTTGTATTAAAACCGGTGAAACCTCCATCGTAGAAACTAAGATGATACAAAATGATATTACATTGTCTAGATCATTGCTGCTGTAATAAGAATGTTGTAAAAAAGAATAAACTACTCTCAAGTGAGACATATATTACTCGATTGTTCTAAAGGAATCAGTGATTAAGTTTGGGAACTATGTAAACATTTGAAAATGTGAAGCTTGAGTAATTGAAACTAGTCAATATGGAACTTAGGAAAAGAATGTTGTTACTTGATTTTGAAATGGATTGTTGGTTGGTCATTCTAATTCTACGGGTATCTGGTGACTTTTATAAAAGTAATGGATCTCTTTTAAAAGAACTTAACGTATGTAGTACTTTGGGGTTAAAACCGGACTTTGGCGTAAAATGAAAGTACTTTGAGTTGTGTGAAACTTGCCTATGCTTGTTGTTGTGAAACTTGCCTATGCTTGTTGTTGTGAAACTTGCCTATGCTTGTGATGATAGCCTTTGTTGTGCAAGTGTGGTATTTACGTATTCTGCGTCTCGGCGGTAGGTTGACTTGTTGAGAACTTACTTGGGCGTCTTTGGCGGTGGAGAATTCCACGGGTATGTTTCCATTTTGATTCTTGTCTTGTTGTTGATGTCACATGGACATGTCTACACCGTCGCGATATTAGGGCATGCGACCATGCGGCGGGTTGATTACCGATATATGGTTATTCTGCAACATGGGCGTGTCTACGTCGATCACGATGTCCGGCGTGTGGCGTGCGGCGGGGTTGATCACCCGATATATTGTTATTAATGTCACATGGGCGTGTCTACAGGTAAATTCGGGGGCATGTGGCGTGGGGCATTGGTATTATGGTTGCATCATGGACATGTCTGCACCGATCTGCAGAATTAGGGGCATGCGGCCGTGATGCGAACACGATTGATGTTGTGGGCGTGAGACCCGTAGTTATATTTGAGTGATGACTTGAGGCGTGAGTCACGACTTGACATGACTACCTTTATGTTGTGAGCGTAGTTTTGTTATCATACATGTCTCTGTTTTTATATGAATTGTTATGATTTCATTCTGATATTTTTCTGATTTCACATACTTGGTACTTGTTGTCTTGACCTCGCCCGAAGCTGCGTTCATCTGCATGGTAGAGTACATCGATCGTGGATCCGCTCTTAGGATCCTGATTCGGCGTATTGGGAAGCTCCGTTTCTTGGAGGCTTATCTTTTGGTATGTGTTCCACTGAGTTGTAGGTTCTTGTACATTCGAGGGTATGGCGGGGCCTGTCCGTCATAGTCGTTGTAAATCTTAAGTGCAGAAATCTTGTTGTGGGCGGGGTTGTAAAGGATGAAAGCTGTTCGGGTTTTATGTATATCTTGAAAGCAGCCGTTTTGGTTGCTTTATTTATTATATCTTTTGTTTCATGACTCATGTTTTATTTTCCATTTGGTTTTCTCGATGTTGTATCACTAGGGTGCAGGGTAAGGCACATCACGGGCCCAAAGTCGGGGTGTGACACTTGGCTGCCTTACAGTCGGCCTAGTCGATAGTGCGAAGATAAAGCAAACTTCTCCACGAACGCGATAATATCTGCAAGGCCCGAGCTGCGAACCTCTGCCGGAGTAGTAGGTCTAGGCAAGTCATGGCGCCTCGATCTTGGCGTATCCACTCGAATGCCATCAGCCGACAATATGCCCAAGCATGCGAAGTCAGCAAAACTCACATTTGGAAAACATGGCGTACAAGCTGCTGGTCTGAGAAGCGTCGGCCTGATCGCCGAAGTGCTCGCGTGCTCTGCTCTGGCGAGAATAAACGAAGATATCATCGATGAACACTATCACAAATGTGTCCAAAAATGGTTTGAACACTCGGTTCATCAAATCCATGAATCTGCGAGCATTGGTCAACAAGACATGACCACGAACTTCGTAATGCGTCTGGGTCGGAATGCGATCTAGGGACATCAGCCTCTCGACTACTTTGATGATAGCGATCGCGGTCAATCTTGGAAAACATCTCGCACCACTGGCCCGGTCGAACAAATCATCAATCACAGGAAGAGGGTATCTGTTCTTAATGGTCACCTTGTTGGTGCACATGTAATCAACACACGTGCGCGGCGTCGTCTTTCTTCTTCACGAACAATCGGCGCTCCCGGGGAGAAACACTAGGCGATGAAGCCGCTTCTCGGCAAATCTCTAAGGTGATCCTTGACTCTCAACTCGGCGGTGTCGTTACGTATGGCGGAATGGAAATAGGCGAGTGTGCAATATGTCAATACAAAACTCAATCTCCTCTCATGAGGATGCGGAAGTCGTGAAACAGGCTGCGTCGGGAACTCTCGACTCACGGCGATGGAAAATCTGGTGCATGACTTGATTATCAAACACGAGCGAGATGGTAGATATACCCCTACGCACCATCTTCCTAGCCTTGAGGTAGGAAATAAACCTACCACCGGCGTCGTGCTCCTCCCGCTCGACAGCAGGCTCGCCGAAAGCGGAACCGTACTACTCTCTCTGCGGTCTACATTGGCGTAGCAAGGCTAGCAATCGTCCCGTGATCGCGTCGAAGTCAATCATCTCGACTCTATCAAGTCGGCTGGGTCGACAAGCGTAAATAGTCACGGGACAAGCTCTATATACCGTAGAGCTACCAGAATCACCAGCTGGCGTAGCTACCTCGAAAGGTCTATGGACTCGGGCTCCATCCACATCCTACTAGCAACAGCGGGAGATATATGGGGCAGTAGAACCGGATCTATCAAAGAATACACATCAAACCCGAGCGATAAGGTACAGTGGCGACATCGGTGAGGCCTCACGATCTGTCGGTGGACAAAGCATAAATGCGGTTACGAGGACGCTAGAAGCTGGACCGCGCCACGACCTGCGCGGCTTTCTTTGGTCGTGAGTACCTTGCCCTCAGGCGAGTAAGCTGTCGGGGATGAAGAAGACCGGCGAAAGAACATGTGGTGACCCTACCATCGGCCTGCGCCGCTTGGTCGAGACGGTTCCTCGCGCATAGTGACCTGCTGGCCTGGCGAAACAAACTCGTAGCACGCGACTCGAAGTGGGATCTGCGTCGGCGGCTGAGGGTGTGATCGTCGGCAGAACCGAACCTCTTTGCTGCGAATGTCACGGGTGGGTGTTACACCCGTAAGTCGAGACATGTAGAAGAGAATGTCTGAAGGAAACAAGACTTGGAAATTAGTGCGGTAGGAAGAATTGTTTCAGAGCGGAAAATGTTCGACGTCGGAAAGGAAAAAGCGTTCGTTGTTGAGAATTGGATTCTCAAAATACATTATTTGAAGAGTATGAGACTTATTATTATTTTGGAAATTTTTGTTCTGGTTTGGTCACGTGGGGCCACAGAAATTTCTGGTGTGGGGCCGCGAGGTTCTGGAAATTTTATGAGCGAATGAGAGGCGACACGTGGCACCCCACATGGCTTGGTCGAAATTTATGCAAGGGTAAAATGGTCATTGACCATCTTGGAAGATAAGTCTTGAAGCGTGACATTGTTGACAAGTCAGTAGTCGCGTAAGCGATCAGTGAAACACATCGAGCCACGCATTTGTTGTAACCTAAGCCCTCGATGTATTATATAAGCATAGCTAGTGCAAGACTTGGCATTTAACACTTAGAAAATTTTAGAGAAACTCTTGTGCTTGTAGATGAGCTCGGCTTTGAGCCTTATTCACGCTAAAATTTTGCATTTGATTTCCATTAGCCACAGACTTTAAACGAGGTTCATGAGTGTATTGTAAGTGTATCTCAATAGAAAAATCCGGAAGAGAGTTTTCGTATTAGTCATGAGTGAAAACCTAGTGGCTTTTCTAGTTTTTGATTGGAAATGGAAGAGAAGTTAGTTGTGAACTTCTAAAGGCTTCTAAGGAGTGCTTGGAGCGGATTGGAACCTAAGGAAAGGAGCTAAGAATTTGCTAAGGCGCGACTTTGAATCTTGGAAATTTTAAGGGTTTATAAAGGTATAATCTTGTCGTTTTAGTAGTTAAGAGTTACTACTTGTTGTAGCTATAGATAGTAGCAAGCATGAAGTATATATGATGTAGTTGGACAAGTATATTGGCTATTGGAACCCTAATCCGAAAACTAGCATGTTAGCCTTAAGACTACAATTCAAGTTGATTATTCGTTTAAGCGTCGCATGTTGTATAAAGAAGGAAATTGTAGTTATTGAAGTTGTTTATAACTATATAACATGTTAGACCTTAGAACTTGGAATTGGAAAAGGATTGGAAAAGACTTTGAATTGTTAGTATGTTGGCCGAGAATGGCTAGTGGAGTTTAAACTACTTTGTATATAATTGTGGGGCGGAATTTTACACGTGGTGTAAGGCGTGTAATCCCCTTTGTTTGATTGTTGTTTGGAGCCTTAAATGTGGCGTGTTGTTTATTGTATTCGACCTTGAAAAGGTGGCAAAGTGAGTAGAAACAAAGGAAGTCTTGCCGATTTGCAGTAGAATTAGAGACCAAATACTTAGTATTATTCTACGTAGAGACTAGAAGTTGATAGTCTTGTTGTGACCATTATAGGTTGACACCTCCACATCTGGCGTATTCGGCAGCTTGTGGAATTAGCGAAAAGGTATGTGAACTATCTCCTCTTACAGCATGATTCCTTAAGATAAAGAAAGTCGTCTACTCATGAATGATCCGTTTCCTTGCTTGTATTTGGTTTGCCTAAAATAGAATTTGTTCTATGTACTTCCTTGATTGTACTTTGATGTTTAGATTGTAAGTTGTATAATCCATTTTCTTGATGAAGTTTGGATTCTTAAAAGTAAAGGTATTTTACTTAAAGTACATAGAGTCTTGAAAAGGAAGTGGTTTCTAAACCTTTTTGCTAGTGCCTTAGTTCCAAAACCTAAAGGTCATTAAAATGACTGTAGGGAGTCAAGGAGTGATTTACTTAATTGTTTAAAGAGGAGAAATGACATGATTTAAGAGAAGAAACTTGTTTTCTATATATTAAGAGACTTGAAGTGTTTTGAAAGTTAAGGGACTTAAAGAGTTTTAAAGTATGTGATACTTGTTAGTTTTAAGCGTATAAGTCCCTCGGATAGGAAATTGTATTTGGCGAAGGTATAAAGTGAATATAACGACTTTATGGGAAGTTGGTTATATTTGCTTTAGGGAAAGATAAATGACTCGATTTTAATGAAAAGGCAACTTGATTTTAAGGCATCAATTGCCTAAAGTTTAGTAATAAACTAAGTTACTTGGTTTCTAAAGGTTAAGAGACTAAGTGTATTTTTTTAAAAGTTAAGAAAATCGATTTGAAAGTATTTAATACTTGGATTTTAATAAGTATAAGTATCTTGGTTATAAAAGGAATGGATATGTCTAAAACCATAAAGGGTTATAACGGCTTTATGGGAAGTCGGTTATAACGGCTTTATGGAAAGTTTAGAAAGTTGTCTATTTTGATTAATCGGCATAAGTTGCCTAGATTGTGAAAATTTGGAGTTACTTGATTTCAAGCTTTGAAATGAGTTTTCTAAAAGTGTAGTAACTTACTTTGAAAAATAGACACGCCTTGATACTACGGGTGTTAGTATCTTGGGATTTTTTTTACAAAAAGGAGTCTCTTGAAAAGATTAGTACTTTGGCTTGATAAATTGAAAATTTGTCTAAGTGTGCCTTGATTTGTACTTTGGCTTGATAAATTGTGAATTTGTCTAAGAGTGCCTTGATTAGTACTTTGGCTTGATAAATTGAGAATTTGTCTAAGTATGCCTTGATAAGTACTTTGACTTGTTAAATGAGAATTATCCTATGTGTGCCTTGATAAGTACTTTGGATTGGTTAATTGAGAACTTGCCTATATGTGCTGGTAATAGCCTTTGAGTGCAAGTATTATGTTTTATTAAGTTGCCGCGACTCTCGGTTGAAGGGTCGGCTGTCTTGTTGTAAATTCTTGGGACGTACCAGCGGTGATGTGGGATTCCAGGTATGCTTAGTTACTTGTAGTACTTGGGTTAAATTCGGATTTTTATAGAAGACATGGTAGTGCTTATGTCTTGTTTGATGGTCGGTCGAGATAGGGTAAGAGTATAAGTGAGGGGTAAAACCCCAAGATACTATACCACTGTTTACCATACTCCCGGTAGAGTATATGTGAGGTAAAACCAGATGCTATACCACTGTTTACCACATACTCCGGTAGAGTATATGTGAGGGTAAACCCCAGATCTATACCACTGTTTCCACCTTCTCGGTAGAGTATATGTGAAGTGCACCTGAAGATGCTATACCACTGCTTTACCACATTCTCGGGTAAGAGTATAAGTGAGGGTAAACCCCGAGATGTTATACCAGGTGGGACTTGGTGTTCATGTATGCCTATTGGTGTTGTACTATATCATGGATTTGGCGGTGAGGAAAGATTCCACGGGCATGATTGATGTTATGGGCGTGAGACCCGTGGTTATATTTGGGTAATGACTACGAGGGCTGCGTCCACGACTTGATGTATTTGCTTATGTATTGTGTCTTGTAGGTTGGCTATCGTACATGTCTCTGTTTTGTTTAGTGTTATGATTTTATTACGTACTACATTGTTCACATGCTTGGTACATGCCCGTCTTGACCTCCTTGAAGCTGCGTTCATCTGCATGAGTTTAGATGTTGTTCGGTGATCGGCGGCGTAGAGATCTGCTCGGGGTTTTTGGATAACTCCTCTGTTCGGGAGTTTATCTTTTTAGTATATATCCTTGATGCTGAGCTTTATGCAGTTTGGAGTGCGGCGGGCCTTGTCGTCATAGTTCGATATAACTCTTGAAGTGCGTATTCGTATGTAGGATTGGACTCGTATGCGATGTTGTACATTGTTTAGGTATATATGGCAGCCTTGTCGGCTTTGCCCTTGCACGTACGTTTATTTTAAAGAAAAAAAAATGGTACATTACTAATTTCATGATGTACTTAGTTGTTAAGGTAGAAGGTGCCGGGTAGGGCACGATCCTGGCTTGAGGTTGGGTGTGACAGTGGTATCGAAGCGATCGGTCCTCGGAATGTCTGACCGTGTCTAGTAAGTCTTGCTCATCGGTGTGTTGCGCGCCACGCCCATGCAGGAGGCTACGGGACATTTAGGAGTTGGTTTCTATTCTTCTCACTCTGAGATCGTGCCAGAGCGCTGTGTTAGTAAGATAAGTCCTCTCGGACGTATTTTTGTGTTCTGGTATGCCTCAGGAGAACAACGCCAGAAGGGCAAAGGAGTAGCGAGGAGCTACTAGTCGACTCATAGAGTTGATAGGGCTCGTGCCGAGTGCACCGGATGTTGTTCCACGATCGGCGAGTTAACCTGCGCGAGTTTTGAGACCCGCACGAGCCTCTGATTTCGATTAGGAGAAGACTTTAGGGTCATGAGGAAGCGATTATGTTATTGACCAAGTTAGCGGTGCTACGATTTCCCACAATGAGGAGTTGTTCGGCGATGCAGACAGTGTACGAGAGGAAGAGGGCGTAGCGGAGATCGGCGTAAGAGGGCTAGGCCGGTTGGTTATCCGGTGAGTTTTTGGGCGATTGCCTCGGCCGAGTGAGGTGTCGTTCAGCCTACCGGTACATACCCCGCGGCTCACGGTGGGAGATTTGACCCGAGGTATTTAGAGCGGTCGAAGCTCGGTCGAGGTTCCGGAGAGCGAGGACGCTTCGGTCGAGGCCACCTATTCCTCGTGTATCGGATGTAGTAAACATCATTCGGAAATGCCGTTATGACACGATGGTTGTTACTATTGTGGCCGTCAAGACCACGAAGTGAAATGCGGTTAGAAGGCGCGTCGGTAGGTGGCTCGACCTTTGAGGCGTGGTTGGTTCCTTCCTCCGCGGTGTCGTCCCAGGCGGTGTTGAGATGTCGACCCGATCGTGGTAAGTCGAGGAGTTTATAGTTCTGGCGGTCCTTGAACCGCGTAGATGGCGTGACTCTTTGGCGAGGATCGGAGGCGACATCGCGTAGAATGCGGTATCGCCGACTCTTTTGAATCATCGTGCTTTGATAGATTGATTTTGCCTAGCATATATGTTTTCCTTGTGTTGCTAGCGATTATAAGTGATAGTTCCCAGGTAGGAATACTTTGATTACTAAGGTGGGAGTTAAGAATGTTGACAAGAATGGTAAGTGAGCCGAGACTATAGTTGTGTAGAGGTCACGCGTAGTAATTGCCCACAGCGGTGTAAGACCCGATAGGGAAGATTATGCGGTAGAAATACTTCGACCTATGTGGCGAACCTCTAGTAATTAGGGGATAGGGTAAGAAGTACCTTGAGATAAGAGAGATTTATTTGGGCTAAGAACAAGAAGTTAAGTGTGATGATGAGTCGGGTTATAGACTTCATTTAGGTCAGCCGATAGTATGAAATCGGGTGAATGTCGGATAGAAATGGTCAGATTATGTGATAGGGTCCAGGGATGCAGGCCAAGTTGAGTTAATCGTTATACGAGTTCGTGGATGCGTTCCCGAACTAGGTCGTAAGGACCGAGAAGAGCCTTAACGGAGTGTAAGTAACAATATGGCCAAGTTTGGATAGTAACTCGAGTTGGAGAATAGAAACAAAATTTGAGATTTTATGCGTGTACTATATGAGTTTGGAAATGCGAGAAAGTATGATAAGTAAGGAAAGAAAGGAACCTCTAAGGATCCGTGTTTTGGGAAAGCGTAACCTTGAGTTTTGTGAGAAGAAATTCGTGACGGAAGGTCCATTATTATGTTTACGTATGTTAGGTGATGGCCGTGTGTGGCGTCGTTAGTCTTGTGCGATTTTGATTGTTAGGCATAGTATAGAGATTATGCGGAGTTTGTATAGAGTGACAACGACTAAGAACATTCGGGACGAATGTTTCTAAGGGGAAGAATGTTACACCAGTAAGTCAGGACATGTAGAAGAGAATGCACGAAAGGAAACAAGACTTGGAAATTAGTGCGGCGGGAAGAATTGTTTTTAGACGGAAAATGTTCGACGTCGGAAAGGAAAAACGTTAGTTGTTGAGAATGGATTCTCAAAATACATTATTTGAAGAGTATGAGACTTATTATTATTTTGGAAATTTTTATTCAGATTTGGTCACGTGGGGCCCACAGAAATTTCTGTGTGGGGCCCATGAGGTTCTGAAATTTTATGAGCGAATGAGAGGCGACACGTGGCACCCCACATGGCTTGGTCGAAATTTATGCAAGGGTAAAATGGTCATTGACCATCTTGGAAGATAAGTCTTGGCGTGACATTGTTAATGAGTCAGTAGTCGCGTAAGCTTGATCCAGTGAAACACATCTAAGCCACACATTTGTTGTAACCTAAGCCCTCCAATGTATTATATAAGCATAACTAGTGCAAGACTTGGCATTTAACACTTAGAAAATTTTAGAGAAACTCTTGTGCTTGTAGATGAGCTCTCGGCTTTGAGCACCTTATTCCCACAAAATTTTGCATTTGATTTCCATTAGCCACAGACTTTAAACCAAGGTTCATGAGTGTATTGTAAGTGTATCTCAATAGAAAAATCCGGAAAGAGAGAGTTTTAGTATTAGTATGAGTGAAAACCTAGTGGCTTTTCTAGTTTTGATTGGAAATGGAAGAAGTTAGTTGTGAACTACAAAGGCTTCAGGAGTGCTTGGGCGGTTGGAACCTAAGGAAAGGAGCTAAGAATTTGCTAAAGCGCGACTTTGAATCTTGGAAATTATAAGGGTTTATAAAGGTATAATCTTGTCGTTTTAGTAGTTAAGAGTTACTACTTGTTGTAGCTATAGATAGTAGCAAGCATGAAGTATATATTATGTAGTTGGACAAGTATATTGGCTATTGGAACCCTAATCAGAAAACTAGCATGTTAGCCTTAAGACTACAATTCAAGTTGATTATTCGTTTAAGCGTCGCATGTTGTATAAAGAAGGAAATTGTAGTTATTGAAGTTGTTTATAACTATATAACATGTTAGACCTTAGAACTTGGAATTGGAAAAGGATTGGAAAAGACTTTGAATTGTTAGTATGTTGGTGAGAATGGCTAGTGGAGTTTGAACTACTTTGTATATAATTGTGGCGGAATTTTACACGTGGTGTAAGGCGTGTAATCCACTTTGTTTGATTGTTGTTTGGAGCCTTAAATGTAGGCGTGTTGGTTATTGTATTCGACCTTGAAAAGGTGGCAAAGTGAGTAGAAACAAAGGAAGTCTTTTGATTTGCCGTATAATTAGAGACCAAATACTTAGTATTATTCTCGTAGAGACTAGAAGTTGATAGTCTTGTTGTGACCATTATAGGTTGACACCTCCACATGCGGCGTATTCGAAGCAGCTTGTGGAATTAGCGAAAAGGTATGTGAACTATCTCCTTCTAGCATGATTCCTTAAGATAAAGAAAATCGTCTACTCATTGAATGATCCGTTTCCTTGCTTGTATTTGGTTTGCCTAAAATAGAATTTGTTCTATGTACTTCCTTGATTGTACTTTGATGTTTAGATTGTAAGTTGTATAATCCATTTTCTTGATGAAGTTTGGATTCTTAAAAGTAAAGGTATTTTACTTAAAGTACATAAGTCTTGAAAAGGAAGTGGTTTCTAAACCTTTTGCTAGTGCCTTAGTTCCAAAACCTAAAGGTCATTAAAATGACTTTAGAAGTCAAATATCACGACCGAACCGGGCGTGGTAGTGCCTTACCGGGCACCCAGTAGACATCATCCAGTGTCAGTGGAACATAAAGACAATACATGGAACGGTGTAATAAGAAGGCAGGCTAACCAAAAGCGGTTACCTTCGGTATATATATAAATAACAACTCTTTCAGCATGAGCAGTTTAATCCTTTTTACAAACCACGCCACAGCGATTACTCTGGACCTCTAAGAATGATACGACAACGATAGCGGGCGGGGCCCCGCCACACGAATGTAAACACACTACGGCGGGGACTATACGGCGATAAGCCTCGGAAGCGGAGCTTCCCAAGCTGTGACCACGAGGCTAGGATCAGCGGCGGTGTACCTCGACCTTCGGCATGAGCGCGGCCCGAAGGAGGTCGACAACAGTGCAGAGTATGTGAAACTAAAAATCACGTAAATGAAATCATAATAGTCTATAAGCGGAGACATGTATGATAACCAACTACGATTCACAATAAATAGCGATCGTATCAAATCGGGGACTCGCGCCTCAAAGTCGTCACTCGAATATAACTATGGGTCTCAAGCCCATAACATCAATCATGCGTGGAATACCTTCCCCAGCTGTGGCGATCTATGATAGAAAAGCACGAGGAATACACATGAACACGAGGTCCCACTGTCCAAATAAAGCGATCAGGGTGAAATGCGAAGGCATGGCGAGCTACTAACACCAGCGTACTAACAAGGTCGTAAAGCGTATCATGATATCTGTCTAGGCCGTCACATGATCAAAGGCGGTCACTTTCGCGCGATATCAAATGTGCGTCTAGCCACGAACTTCGCGACTCGCGTAGGCTAACCTCATAGGCGAATGAGGTATAACCCGCGTCGAGGGTGCTACTCCGGCGTAAATCGTCTGGACTCGCGATCGCGTAGCGCGTAGACCGCGTGACCATAAAGGCCGCGCGCTAACACGGAACTCCGTAGTTCGCATGGATCCTGGACGCGTAGGTATTCTCGAATCATGGTCCCGGACCGCTGAGTCTACCGCGCGTGGAGGCGGCTTAACCTCGGAAATAAGTCAAGGTGAGTGGTACAATACCAGCATAGCGGTGATAGTCAAACAACTTTAAGCGCGATCGAGGAAAACCCTTTACACTAACGCCACAAGATACTTACACGTAGCATCTAGCATGTTTACTTATCAATCAACAAGTAAGTATTACAAGGCTATCACAAACCAACACAATCAAGTTATACCGCGAGGTACTTTCTACTATATGTCAACAAGTTGGGTTTTATCCCCAAAGTACTTCATCATTAACTCTTTAAAAGATCGTTACTTTCACAAAAGTCACACAATACAGTAGTTATAGGAAAATAGAGTGATTATCCTTTGAAGTAAACCAAAACACTTACCTTTGTAAAATCAAGTAGCGACATTATTTTCCCAGCGTCGAGTTTGCCTAATTTCAAATGTTCCGTTTCTTATTTTAGAAGGGTTTAGTAGTTCATAGTTTTATTCATTTAAGAATATAATTCTCTTTTAAACAATTTGAGAAACATATGCCTTATATGTGAGTAGGATATTCTTGTTTATAACAATCTTATTACAATGACCATGATCTAGGAAATATCATTTTGTCTAATCTTAGCTTCATGCGGATGGAAGTTTCTCTTGGTTTTAATAATACTTAATCTGTCAAAACATTTCCTTTTATTAACGTTGCGATGGTTTGTCGATACGTTCGATTTCGAAATCGATAAAACATTCTTAAGCGTTATACTAACTTCCCGTAAAGCTAGTATAACTCTTAAGTTTTCAAAAACCAAGTATTACTTCTTCTTTCGAAATGATTCAAAAATCTTTTGAAATACTTTAAGTTCTTTATTAACACATAACAAGCCAGTTATAGTTCAAATCAGTTACCTTTTAAAAACCACAAGTATCTTCTTACCAACATAAATTTATTATAACCAACTTCCCGTAAAGCGGTTATAACACTTTATGTTTTAAACAATCAAATACATTTAGCACGTATGCGTCTGAAGTACTACATAGTTCATACGTATCATGCTAGAAGAGATAGGAAGAGGTTCGCATACCTCGCGGCGAGTATCGACTAATAGCAAAGCGCTCAAGTACCTCGAGCCATGGCTACTCCTTAAGCCAAGTAGATCGCGCCACGCATAGTACTTCCACCTATAAGGCCACAGGTGACTTATTAACATTAGGTCTCTTAGTAGAATATTCTCTGAAAATTGGCGACCTCCACACATGGCAGCGTAAATCTCCTCGCTTTATCGTAGGCTATCAAGCCAACCGGGGGTTATACATCTAACCTAGCGGGTACAATTCTACTCCACTTGCTACTACGAGTCTCTTATGTCTGACCTATGTAATTCTGATTCGATTCTTAGAAAAGGTTTCTTATTATTCAGCTTAAGTGAAAGACATTGCGATAACTACGTTCGATACTATATATAGTATCTTGACTATATAATCAACAACATGTAATTTCCAATTACAATAGAACAAGATAATTGTCACGACCAGCTGGGCGTGTTGGTGCACTTACCGGGCACCTAGTGACACAACATCAGTGTCGTGGAACATAAAACATATCATGAAACAAGTGAAGAACAAAGCGATGTCGAGGAAAACTTGCCTTTCGGCATATATAAATAACAACTTTTACAAGCGAGCAGTTTAATCCTTTTACCAACCACACTACGATTACTGGACCTGCAGAAATGATCGACAATGATAGGCGGGACGGGGCCGCCGTACCACGAGCGTGGCACCTACAACAACGGGGACTATATCGAGATAAGCCTCGGAGAAGCGGAGCTTCCCATGGTGACTGTGACCACAGGCGAGGATCAGCGGCGGTGTACCTTTACTGCGGCATGAGCGCGGCCCGAGAGAGGTCGATCAGTCAGTGCAAGTATGTGAAGCGAAAATACATGCGTAAATGAAATCATACGATCATATAAAGCGGAGACATGTATGATAACCAAACTGATTTACAACAAAGCGATCATGTCAAGTCGAGGACTCGCGCCTCAGTCATCACTCGAAGTATAACAATGGGTCTCGGGCCCGCAGCATCAACCATGCGTGGAATACCTTACTCAGCTGGCGCGATCTATGATATAAAAGCACCATGGAACACGCGTGAACACGGGTCCGCTGTGTCATAATATCTCTCTGCGGTAAATGCGAAGGCATGGCCGACTACTAAAAACCCATAGTACCAACAAGGTCATGAAGCGTATCATAAGATCTGTCTGGGCCGTCACGTAATCAAAGCGGCCGCTTGCGCGATATCGATGTGCGCGTCTAACCACGAACTCCGCGACTCGCGTAGGCCAATCTCGTCGGCCGCGTGAGGTATTCCGCGTCGGTAGCTCTCGGCGTCGTCACGAACGCGATCGCGTAGCCCATGGACGCGTGCCCGTAAGGGCGTCACTAACACGGAACTCGTAGCTCGCGTAGGCCCGGGACTGCGTGAGGTATTCTCGAATCATAGGTCCATCGACCACTGAGTCTACCCGCGTCGGGGCGGCAACCCGGAACACGGTGAGTGGTATAAATACCAACATAACGGTTTATCGTTTAAGCGGCGTAAGCACAATCGAGGAAAATCCTTTACACAAGCATCACGAATACTAACACCGTAGCGTCCTAATATGATTACTTATCAAATCAACACGAAGGTATTACAAGGCTATCACAAACCAATCTGATCAAGTTATTCACACAAGGTGCCTTCTGCTATATGATTAACAAGATCGGGTTTTATCCCCAAAGTACTTCATACATTAACTCTTTAAAAGATCGTTACATTAAAAGTCACCTGATACGTAGTATATGAAAATAGAGTGATTATCTTTTAAAGTAAATCAATTACTTCTCTTTGTAAAATCAAGTAGCAACATTCTTTTCCAATGTTCAAGTTTGCCTAATTTCGAATGTTCAAGTTTCTCATTTTTAGAAAGGGTTAAGTAGTTCATAGTCTTATTCGTTTAAGAATATAATTCTCCTTTAAACAATCGAGAAACATAAGCCTTATATGTGAGTAGGATATCTTGTTTATAACAATCTTATTACAATGACCGTGATCTAGGAAATATCATTTTGTCTCGTCTTAGCTACATGCGGATGGAAGTTTCTCTTGGTTTTAATAATACTTAATTATTCAAAACATTTCCTTTTAATGCTGCGATGGTTTGTCGATACACATTACGATTTCGAAATCGATAAACATTCTTAAGCGTTATACTAACTTCCGTAAAGCTAGTATAACTCTTAAGTTTTCAAAAACCAAATATTACTTCTTCTTTGAAATGATTCAAAAATCTTTTGAAATACTTCAAGTTCTTTATTAACACATAACAAGCCAGTTATAGTTCAAATCAGTTACCTTTTCAAGGCCACAAGTACTTTCTTACCAACATAAAGCTGTTATAACCAACTTCCCATAAAGCGGTTATAACCTTTATGTTTTAAACCACTCGAATACATTTAGCACATGCACGGCTACCGTACTACATAGTTCACACATATCATGCTAGAAGAGATAGGAAGAGGTTCACATGCCTCGCGACGAGTGTCGACTAATAGCAAGCGCTCAAGTACTTCAAGCCGTCGGCTACTCCTTGCGATGGATCGCGCCATCGTAGTACTTGACTATAAGGCCACTGGCGCTTATTAACATTTAGACCTTATCGCGAGAACATTACGAAAATTGGCGTACTCCCGCCATGCAGCGTAAATCTCCTCTCTAACGAGGCGGCTACGAAGCCAACGAGGGGGTTACACGTCTAACGACGGGTACAATTCTACTACGAAAAGCTACACAAGCCTCATGTCTGATCCTATGTAAAGCGTTGATTCGATTCTTGAGCTTAAGTCGCGAACATTGCCGTAAGTATTATTGAGCTTAAGTCAAAAGACATTGCGATAACTACGTTGATTCTATATATAGTATACTTCAACTATATATTCTAACAATATGTAATTTCCAATTACAATAGAGGACAAGATAATTACCTCGATAAGCCCGTAATTATCAGTATAAAGTCGATCACGGCAATCGTTTAGCTCGACTCAGGCGCTCGACCAGCTCTAAACCACCCTTAGAAGTTCTAACCAAACACAACACTCCAGCGGACTATGGAGATTTTCCTAGGGTTTCGGTTTTGCGTGGGAAGTATAATAGTATTTACGGCTTTTCGTATAGGTATAACCTTAGAATACAACAAGGTATCTGGCTAAAGTAATTTGGGCATTATATGATACTTTTGAGAGTATTTCTACACCTGAAAGGGGTATTATCTGAAAGCAACTAGGCTGGGGTACACTCTGGCTAGCACCCAGAGGGGGTGCTCTCGACCTGGGGAGGCCATGGCGAACTTCGACCTGAGGAGGGAGAAGGAGGCTTTGAGACTTAGGCAAATTTATGGATGAAGAAGTTCATCAAAGGAGGGTATTTATACTACAAGCCAAGGCGAACCAATGGCGAAGATCTAGCCAAGTGCTACACAAGTGTAAGGCCAAGATTCACCCAAGTGCCCACAGACCTACTCCCCAAAACCTGCAAATATCTACCAAAAATATCTACCATGGCCTTTAAAATCGTCCAAGCGCCCGCTTGCCCGCTGATGAGAGGGTGCAGTGCGCGCCTCTCGTTGGTCCAAAATGTTCCGTCTCTCGGAAAAATCCATAAAAATAAGAAAAGACATAGCGAATTTTCCTCGCAAGTTATGTAAAGCGTTTAGTCAGCGACTCTAAGGTGTTGTGCACAAATGCCATTCGGCGAGCCACTAGGCGGGGTGACCGTGTCACCCTCCTATTGGCCCAAAATAAAACATCTTAGAAAATATCCTGATGGCCAAAATCTGAAAACCAAGTGGGCCCACAAAGCGTAAATTTCTCCGTGGGCCAGCGTGACCATTCAGAAAATAAAATTCCATAATTCTCTAATATTCCGGAAGTCAGAATACCAAATGGGAATCAATTCCCGTTAACGAACCTTTTTCCTTCAAAGCGGGAAACTTTTAGTGGAAAAATCACCTCTTTCTTCGCTTTCGATCTTTACGCCGTATTCTATGCGTCGTCCTCGCATACATACCGGGAACTACGGGTATAACATTCTTCCCCGCAGAAACATTCGTCGAATGTTCCTTCTAAATCTCAAACAAGCGTGCGCCCGTATAGTCTTCGCTCTTATACTTACGAAACAATCCTGCCGTACGGCCGCGAAATACTGCGCGACATACTTATATCCAAGTCTACGAGGAAACACCTCTAACATCACCACAAATAATACCACTTTTGTCACTTTGTCGCGAGCACTTGCTCGGCGACCCGATAAATGGTACCAGTGCGTCGATCACGAAGGCTGTCAACGCTCGAACCACCACATTTACGATCTGCTTTAGTTTCCAAAACTCGGGTTACTATATCTTTACGTGGGCATCGTTAGCGGGAACATTACGGATGGATCTTGATACTTTCGAACATAACAATACGAAGGCGGACGTCACGCCTCCTAAGTCGGACGGCAAAAGCTAACATATAAACTGGCCTATGCTTCACATGAACTCTTAAAGGCCCAAAGTAACTCGGGCTAAATTCATACATTTCCAAAACTCGTCACACCTGTCAGGTGGTACTTTCAAGACCGGCCGTCGGCTTTGAACTCTGGCGTCGTCGCAGATTATCCATACGATTCCTGCGAGCTACGGAACTTCTACAGATGAGCTTTTCCTATCCACGATCTGTGGAACAAGCTGAACCATATGCGAACGCCAACATCGAACCAATCGGCCGGCAACTTACATACGCCCCTACAAGGCCGTGGCGACATCAGAACAACGAAATGGTAGATCAAACACTACTTCCACGAGACAACAATCCCGCAACTATCCGCGAAATCGAACAACGGCAGGGCGAATGCGGTCGAGACTACTTTGAGTTCTAACCTGCTGGTAAACTTTTAGAAAGCAACGGTAGTAACACAGGCTCCATTATGCGCCATAAGGTGAAGGTAGGCACCGTGCAGCCTTACAACCTTTACGATAAATCAACAACTGCCGAGTGAGCGGTCTGGCCGAGAAGAACACGATGGGCTGCCCCGTCGACCGACCAGCGGGTCGACGCGTCCACGAACTCGTGCGCTAGTTAACTAAACTCGAGCCTAACACCTCGTGACCTACCACAAGGCGGGACCACCACAACTGACCCCACCAAGCGCGCGGTTGACCCGCGGCGTGGCCTCAACCCGACCCGCAGCGCGCGTCATACTAGCTCCCGAGCGGAACAATCTCGCTAATCACGTTACGAAAACCTGGCGGTCTTCTTAGCTCGACTACCTCTTTCATTCCACGCTACTAGGGACTGTCCCAGCGTAACTCACGCACTATGCACTCAGATAAAGGTCAAACATAACACTACACCTTTTCTCGAGATGGCCTCGCCTCTAAGGTCTCTACGTATAAAGCTCTAAGGCTCGCACTTTCTCTATCCCCAAAATCTTACTCGGTTAAACAACCGTGATTTCAAATCACAACTAACACTTGCTATCGAACATAGCACTTAAGGTATACTCGCTTGAAAGTTGCAGAAGGACACTTGTTGCTCGGCCTCTTCTGCATCCTTGGTTAACGCGTCGATCTCTACGTTTTCGGCTGCTTATAAGCGTACGAGCCATGCTCAAGCCCAATGAAGAATTACTCTTGCACAACCTCTCTTAGGTAGTCATTAAGACTCGTGGTACGTCGGTATAATCTCTGGTAGCCAAATCCATAGCTAATGCGAGTCGCCTCTTTGCGACCTATATTCATTCGTTCGTGTTAGGCGAAGGTTGAAATATCATGGGCGCGAGGAAGGCCGTCGCCGTGCTAAACTTCTGCGGGGCTAGTGGCGTCACGAAATCCCGAATGAAGCACTACCTAGGTAATGATTGGGCTGTGCCCTCGCCACGCCGAACTCTGCTCGCGGCTCCGCCGGTTGCGCCTCTGGGCGGGTTGCCACACGGAGGCATAGCGATAAGGGAATGAATTTCGTCGAGGGTCGACTTACAACCACTCTAAGGCACGATCTGAGTGAGAAGAATGAAACCAATCCTAAATATCATATAGCCTCACGATTATTGGTGTGGTGCGCGACAGCGATAATCGAGACTGCTTGGATACGATCTGTAGACACTTTCAGAGGATTAACTGCTCTGATACCACTTTTGTCACGACCCTGGGCGTGGTGGTGCCTTACCGGGCACCCTAGTGACCTGACATCAGTGTCAGTGAACATAAAACATATCATGAAACAAGTGAAGTACAAAGCGATGTCGAGGAAAACTTGCCTTTGCATATATAAATAACAACTTTTACAATGAGCAGTTTAATCCTTTTTACCAACCACACTTGCGATTACTCTGGACCTCTAAGAAATGATCGACAATGATGGCGGGACGGGGCCCGCCGTACCACGAGCGTAGCACCTGCAACAACGGGGACTATATCGAGATAAGCCTCGGAGAAGCGGAGCTTCCAGTGATTTGTGACCACAGGCGAGGATCGGCGGCGGTGTACCTTTACTGCGGCATGAGCGCGGCCCAGGGAGGTCGATCTGGCAGTGCAGAGTATGTGAAATGAAAATACATCGTAAATGAAATCATACGGTCATATAAGCGGGAGACATGTATGATAACGAAACTACGATTCTGACAAAGCGATCGTGTCAGTCGGGACTCGCGCCTCAGTCATCACTCGAAGTATAACAATGGGTCTCGGGCCTGCAGCATCAATCATGCGTGGAATACCTTACCCACTGCGGCGATCATGATATAAAAGCACCGTGGAACAGCATGAACACGGGTCCGCTGTGTCATAATATCTGTGCGGGGTAAATGCGAAGGCATAGCCAGCTACTAAAAACCCGTAGTACCAACAAGGTCATGAAGCGTATCATAAGATCTGTCTAGGCCGTCACATAATCAAAGGCGCCACTTGCGCGGATCGATGTCTGCGTCTAACCTGGAACTCCGCGACTCGCGTAGGCCAATCTCGTCGGCCGCGTGAGGTATTCCGTCGAGGGTGCTACTCCGGCGTCGTCACGGACCGCGATCGCGTGGCCCATGGACGCGTACCCGTAAGGGCGTCACTAACACGGAACTCGTAGCTCGCGTAGGCCGGGACTGCGTGAGGTATTCTCGAATCATAGGTCCGTCGACGCTTTGAGTCTACCGCGTGGAGGCGACAACCCGAAACCACGGTGAGTGGTATAAATACCAACATAACGGTTTATCGTTTAAACGGCGTAAGCCTGATCGAGGAAAATCCTTTACACAAACATCGCGAATACTAACACCGTGGCGTCTAATATGATTACTTATCAAATCGACACGAAGGTATTACAAGGCTATCACAAACCAATCTGATCAAGTTATTCACACGAGGTACCTGCACTATATGATTAACAAGATCGGGTTTTATCCCCAAAGTACTTCATACATTAACTCTTTAAAAGATCGTTACATTCAAAAGTCACCTGATACGTAGTATATGAAAATAGAGTGATTATCTTTTAAAGTAAATCAATTACTTCTCTTTGTAAAATCAAGTAGCAACGTTCTTTTCCAATGTTCAAGTTTGCCTAATTTCAATGTTCAAGTTTCTCATTTTTAGAAAGGGTTCGTAGTTCATAGTCTTATTCGTTTAAGAATATAATTCTCCTTTAAACAATCGAGAAACATAAGCCTTATATGTGAGTAGGATATCTTGTTTATAACAATCTTATTCTGACCGTGATCTAGGAAATATCATTTTGTCTAATCTTAGCCACATGCGGATGGAAGTTTCTCTGGTTTTAATAATACTTAATTATTCAAAACATTTCCTTTTATTATTGCTGATGGTTTGTCGATACACATTCGATTTCGAAATCGATAAAACATTCTTAAGCGTTATACTAACTTCCCGTAAAGCTAGTATAACTCTTAAGTTTTCAAAAACCAAATATTACTTCTTCTTTGAAATGATTCAAAAATCTTTTGAAATACTTCAAGTTCTTTATTAACACGTAACAAGCGGATTATAGTTCAAATCGATTACCTTTTCAAGGCCACAAGTACTTTCTTACCAACGTAAAGTTGTTATAACCAACTTCCCGTAAAGCGTTATAACACTTTATGTTTTAAACCACTCGAAATACATTTAGCACGTATGCGGCTACCGTACTACATAGTTCACACATATCGTGCTAGAAGAGATAGGAAGAGGTTCGCATACGCCGCGACAGTGTCGACTAATAGCAAAGCGCTCAGTACTTCAAGCCGTCGGCTACTCCTTGCGGTAGATCGCGCCATCGTAGTACTTGACTATAAGGCCATGGCGCTTATTAACATTTAGACCTTATCGCGAGAACATTACGAAAAATTGGCGCCTCCCACGACAGCGTAAATCTCCTCTCTAACGAGGCGGCTACGAAGCCAACGAGGGGTTACATCTAACACGAGCGGTACAATTCTACTACCTGAAAAGCTAAGCTACAAACTGCTTTGTCTGATCCTATGTAAAGCTATTCGGATTCGATTCTTGAGCTTAAGTCGCGAAGACATTCGTAAGTATTATTGAGCTTAAGTCAAAAGACATTGCCAATAACTACGTTGATTCTATATATAGTATACTTCAACTATATATTCTAACAATATGTAATTTCGATTACAATAGGACAAGATAATTACCTCGATAAGCCCATAATTATCAGTATAAAGTCGATCACAGGCAATCGTTTAGCTCGACTCAGCGCTCGACCAGCTCTAAACCACCCTTAGAAGTTCTAACCAACCACACAACACTCCGACGGACTATGGAGATTTTCCTAGGGTTTCGGTTTCTGTGGGAAGTATAATAGTATTTACGGCTTTTAGTATAGGTATAACCTTAGAATACAACAAGGTATCTGGCTAAAGTAATTTGGGCATTATATGAATACTTTTGAGAGTATTTCTACACCTGAAAGGGGTATTATCTGAAAGCAACTAGGCTAGGGGTACACTCTCGGCTAGCACCCACAGAGGGGTGCTCGGCCACAAGGGAGGCCATGGCGAACTCAACCTGAGGGAGGGAGAAGGAGAGCTTTGAGACTTAGGCAAATTTATGGATGAAGAAGTTCATCAAAGGGAGGGTATTTATACTACAAGCCAAGGCGAACCAATGGCGAAGATCTAGCCAAGTGCTACACAAGTGTAAGGCCAAGATTCACCCAAGTGCCCTAGACCTACTCCCCAAAACCTGCAAATATCTACCAAAAATATCTACCATGGCAGCCCAAAATCGTCCAAGCGCCCACCTTGCCCACTGATGAGAGGGTGCCAAGTGCAGCCTCTCGTTGGTCCCAAAATGTTAGTCTCTCGGAAAAATCCATAAAATAAGAAAAGACATAGCGGAATTTTCCTCGCAAGTTATGTAAAGCGTTTAGTCAAGCGACTCTAGCAGGTGTTGTGCACAAATGCCATTCGGCGAAGCCACTAGGCGGGGTGACACGTGTCACCCTCCTATTGGCCCAAAATAAAACATCTTAGAAAATATCCTGATGGCCAAAATCTGAAAACCAAGTGGGCCCACAAAGCGTAAATTTCTCCGTGGGCCCAGCGTGACCATTCAGAAAATAAAATTCCATAATTCTCTAATATTCGGGAAGTCAATACCGTCGGGAATCGATTCCCGTTAACGAACCTTTTTCCTTCCGAAGCGGAAACTTTTAGTGGAAAAATCACCTCTTTCTTCCTTTCCGATCTTTACGCGTTATTCTGCGTGCGTCCTCGCATACATACCGGGAACTACGGGGTATAACAATAATTACCTCGATAAGCCCATAATTATCCTAGTTTAAATGTCGATCTGAGCGAGGTTTAGCTCTACTCGTGCGCTCAGGCCGCTCCAAACAACCCAGAAGTTCTAACCAACTTCACTTATAACTTCAACTACGGGTGAAGATTTACTTAGGGTTCGGTTTGTGGTAGACGGGAAGTATAATAGTATAAGCGGGCTTTTGTAAAGGTATAACCTTAGAATACTACAAGGTATATGGCTAAGGTAATTTGGGCATTATAACAATACTTTTGAGAGTATTTTTACGAGAGGGGTGTTTTATACGAGACAACTAGGCTAGGGGAGGGTACCAGGCCACACTACTAGGAGGGGAGGGCTCTCGGCCAAGGGGAGGGAGGGCGAGAACAACTCTTTCGAGGAGGGAGGATTTCTAACACTTAGGAAATATTTGGAATGGATGAAGAAGTCATCCTAAGGGGGTATTTATAGTATAAGCCAAGGCGAACCAATGGCGAAGATCATGCCAAGTGCAAGGCAAGTGTAGGGCCAAGATCTTGCCAAGTGCCTTAACCAACTAACACACAAATATCCTACCAACTCCATGACAAAATAGGCACACTTTGGCCACCCTTGGCCCGAGGTGTTCGATGAGAGGGTGACAAGTGTAAGCCCTCTTGTTAGTCCAAAATGTTTCGATCTCTCGGAAAAATCCGCAAAAATTAAAAATGACATAGCGGAATTTTCCCTACGAAGCGTGGAAGCGTTTAGTCGAAAAACGACTCTAATCGGGTGTTGTGAACAAAAACAATTCGGCAAGCCTATTTGAAGTTGAATTTTTTTACGTCGTCCCAGCACATACTGGAAATACGAGGTATAACATCGAGGAGTGATTTACTTAATTGTTTAAAGAGGAGAAATGACATGATTTAAGAGAAGAAACTTGTTTTCTATATAGTAAGAGAGTGGAAGTGGTTGGAAAGTTAAGGGACTGAAAGAGTGTTAAAGTATGTGATACTTGTTAGTTTTAAGCGTATAAGTCCTCGGATAGGAAATTGTATTTGGCGAAGGTATAAAGTGAATATAACGACTTTATGGGAAGTTGGTTATATTTGCTTTAGGGAAAGATAAATGACTCGATTTTAATGAAAAGGCAACTTGATTTTAAGGCATCGATTGCCTAAAGTTTAGTAATAAACTAAGTTACTTGGTTTCTAAAGGTTAAGAGACTAAGTGTATTTTTTTAAAAGTTAAGAAAATCGATTTGAAAGTATTTAATACTTGGATTTTAATAAGTATAAGTCTCTTGGTTATAAAAGGAATGGATATGTCTAAAACCATAAAGGGTTATAACGGCTTTATGGGAAGTCGGTTATAACGGCTTTATGGAAAGTTTAGAAAGTTGTCTATTTTGATTAATCGGCATAAGTTGCCTAGATTGTGAAAATTTGGAGTTACTTGATTTCAAGCTTTGAAATGAGTTTTCTAAAAGTGTAGTAACTTACTTTGAAAAATAGACACGCCTTGATACTACGGGTGTTAGTATCTTGGGATTTTTTTTACAAAAAGGAGTCTCTTGAAAAGATTAGTACTTTGGCTTGATAAATTGAAAATTTGTCTAAGTGTGCCTTGATTTGTACTTTGGCTTGATAAATTGTGAATTTGTCTAAGAGTGCCTTGATTAGTACTTTGGCTTGATAAATTGAGAATTTGTCTAAGTATGCCTTGATAAGTACTTTGACTTGTTAAATGAGAATTATCCTATGTGTGCCTTGATAAGTACTTTGGATTGGTTAATTGAGAACTTGCCTATATGTCTGGTAATAGCCTTTGAGTGCAAGTATTATGTTTTATTAAGTTCGCGACTCGGTTGAAGAATTAATTTGTCTTGTTGTAAATTCTTGGGACGTCTGAAGCGGTGATGTGGGATTCCACGGGTATGCTTAGTTACTTGTAGTACTTAGGTTAAATTCTCGATTTTTATAGAAGACATGGTAGTGCTTATGTCTTGTTTGATGATCAGTCGAGATAGGGTAAGAGTATAAGTGAGGGTAAAACCCAGATGCTATACCACTGTTTACCATACTCGAGGTAGAGTATATGTGAGGTAAAACCCGAAGATCTATACCACTGTTTTACCACATACTCGGGTAGAGTATATGTGAGGGTAAACCCCAAGATGTTATACCACTGTTTACCACATTCTCGAGGTAGAGTATATGTGAAGTACGCCCAGATGCTATACCACTGCTACCACCTTCTCCGGGTAAGAGTATAAGTGAGGGTAAACCCCGAGATCTATACCAGGTGGGACTTGGTGTTCATGTATGCCTATTGGTGTTGTACTATATCATGGATTGGCGGTGAGGAAAGATTCCACGGGCATGATTGATGTTATGGGCGTGAGACCCGTAGTTATATTTATGTAATGACTACGAGAACTGCGTCACGACTTGATGTATTTGCTTATGTATTGTGTCTTTGTAGGTTGGCTATCGTCATGTCTCTCTATTTTGTTTAGTTTGTTATGATTTTATTACGACTACTTGTTCACATACTTGGTACATTCTTACGTCTTGACCTCGCCCGGCTGCGTTCATCTGCTTGAGTTTAGGTGCGCTGTTCGGTGATCGGCGGCGTAGGATCTGCTCGGGGTTTTGGATAGCTACCTGTTCGAGTTTATCTTTTTGGTATATATCCTTGATGCAGGCTTTATGCGATTTGGAGTGCAGCGGCCTTGTCCGTCATAGTTGATATAACTCTTAGAAGTGCAGTATTCATATGTGGGATTGGACTCGTATGCGATGTTGTGTACATTGTTTAGGTATATATGGCGGCCTTGTCGGCTTTGCCACTTGCCGTCACGTTTATTTTAAAGAAAAAAAAATGAGGCATTACTAATTTCCATAATGTACTTAGTTGTTAAGGTAGAAGGGTGCCAGGTAGGGCACGATCCAGCAGGTTCGGGGTGTGACATGGGGCCACTGATGCGCCCTCGAATATCTGGTTGTCTTGAGGGCGGTGCGGGAGTGCTCTGGTGGTGTGGTGCAAATCTAGGCTAGCTGAGGCCGCCATACGATAGCCACGAAAAGACCTGCCGTCTGGTCTTAACCTGCTTTGCTGTCGGCCGGCGGTCTCTACGCTCCTCGCATCCCGAGCATGAGCTGCGTGCGGGTAATGTCCATACCCGAAGAGAAACACCCGCTACGACTTCGGCCATATAGTCATCTAGCGGTGGCGTGGCGGTGCACCTATCCTCGTATTAGCTACCAGCCTTGGGACATGTCGAGCGATGAATCAAACTCGACATTGTACTCACGAAAGTCGTCCTCTGCGCCTCGGCGGTAAAAATCTATCGGCCGCGCCCTCGCCGTCTATGGAGGCAAGAAGTGAGTGAGAAAGCCTGCGAGAACTCATCCCAGTAGCGGGGGCGCGTGCTCTCCGGGATAACTCCGTGAATCAAACCAATCATTGCGGTATCACGCGACCTATGGCCGAAGGTCACGGACTGTCTCACGAGGCCTTGATCACGCGCGTGATCCTCTGTGGTAGCGGATGAACTCCTGCGGATCATCCTCGACCTCGACAGTAAAACTGCGGGGCTCTGACTCGAAATCTCGTAGCCTCAAACTATACGCCTCGGGTGCACCAGGTGCCACCGGGCTAGGCTGGGCCAGGCTGCGCGTCCGGCCTATCCTCGTGTCAGCCACAACTCTAGCCAATAGTTGGGCCGTCTCCTTGTACCTAACTCCTCAGCCCAGTGTGGGGCGGGAGGTGTGAGTCTTGTGGTCTCTTTGGGCCGGGCGTCATAGAACTTCGCCGTCTGCGGTATAGGCCCAGGCTCAAGCCCTCGTAACTCTCGGTGTCGTGGCGGCTCCTCGGCTGCCTTGCCGCCACAGGCGGGTTGCCTTACGTGGAGGCATAAGCTGAGAAAAGGAATCGTTAGAGGTCGACTTTAACACGACTCTAAAGCACGATCTCGAGTGAGAAGAATGAAACCAATCTAAATATCCTATAGCCTCACGATTATTGGTGTGGTGCGCAACGCACGATAATCAGACTCTACTAGATACGATGCAGACACTTTCAGAGGATTAAGCGCTCGATACCACTTTTGTCACGACCATTCGGGGCGTGGTGGTGCCTTAGGCACCCAGTAGTCATACATCGAGTAATCAGCGGAAATATAAAACAAGACATAAACGATTTATAAAATAAGACACGATTTAAGTGAAAACATCGTCTTTGGCATATATATATAAACATGGTTTAGCGATTTACATCCGAAATTGTACAACATGACTCTGACCTCTGAAATATACAACTATGGCGGGACGGGGGCCGCCATACCACTGTACAAAAACTATCTCTGACGGGAGATCGTACCAGTAGAGCCTCGGAAAGGATGGAGCTCACGGCACCAACGTAGAGATCTAAGAATGTGGATCTAGCACTGCTTGCCCTTACTGCGGCATGAGCGCGGCCCAGAAGGAAGTCGATCTGCGGTACTAAGTATATGAAAGTAAAATACTTAAATGAAAACATATCATTTAAAATCAGTTTTGCAAGTATGTATGAAACAACGAGGGACCGCATAGTGCCATCATAAACAAGAGCAACGATAGGTAAGCGCAGCGGGCCTTTTTCTAGGCTGCGAATGATCGGCGAGGCCAATTGCGTAGTATCTCCATGCAAGCCTAATCACGACTCGTAGTCGCGTAGGCCACTCGCGTAGGCGCGCATAGATGCGTAACCCGCGTCGGTGCTACTCCTCGGCGTAAATCGTCTGGACTCGTAGTCGCGTGGCCACATAGACCGCGTGAGGTATAACCCGCATCACTAACCTAGAACTCCGTAGCTACGCATAGGTCCCTGGACCAGCGTGAGGTATTCTCGAATCATGGTCCCGAGCTTGAGTCTACCCGCGTCGGAGGCGACAACCCCGTAATATGTCAAGAGGTGATAGTACACTAACATAACAACTTATCTTTAAACAACATAATCACAACAAGAATACTCTCTTATACAAGCGTTACAAGACCTAACACACGTAGCATCATATCGTGTCTAATTATCAAACCATCTTATTATTCTTTTCACGATTGATATAAATGCATTATAAACACATAGGCAAGCTGTTTCTTTTATCAATCTTAAGTGGTTATACTTAACTTCCCATAAATCTAGTATAACTCTTAAGCACATTTTAAAACCAATTAGTTCTCTTACATTAAAAATTATTGGTATTCTTTTGAAATGCTTTGATTCTTTATTATTGAGGCTTAAGCGCGAGGCATTGCTGCGTATTGTCGGGCTTAAGCGTGAGGCATTCTTGTAAGTATTGTCGAGCTTAAGTCAAAGACATTGCGTAGTTATTATTCGGTTAACACGTATGCGTCTACGTACTATATATATATTGTAAAATATCATGCTTTAGGAAGAATCACATACATACCGTGAAAACCACGCCAAATTGAATATGTCGCATGAGAGAATCGGCCTATAATAGTCGAACCACGTCTATCAGCGTTGGACTACTTTGTACTTGATTCTAAGAGGGTTCTATATCCTACAGAAAGTTGGGCGATCTTCCCTACGGTGAGCTACTCGAGTCTCTGTGAAAGCAGTCTATGCAAATCTGATTTGATTATTCTTCTTTTAAACCCTTCTGCTGTGATAGCAGTTCAATTCGATATGCAATATTCTTCTAAGTATTTATACTTATTCTTATACTACTACGGTAAGTATTCTCTAATTCAAAAGAGGTTAGGATTAGTTACCTCGGTAAACCCAATAATATCCTAGATAAAGTCGCGCTGAGCAAGGTTTTGCTCACAAGTTGTATGCTCGAGAAACCTTAGAAGTTCTTCCCAACTTCTACTAAGCCTAAGAGATTTGGGCTAGGGTATTTTGGGCATTATAACAATACTGAAGGCAACTTTTCTACCAAGGAGGGGGTAGGTTTTGGCTAGGCTAGGGGCCTCGGCCAAACTACTTAGGCTAGAGGGGGTATTCGGCCAAAGGCCTTCACAAGGGGAGGGGGAGGTGTTTGGACGAAAAGGCTACAAAGGGAGAGGAGAGGATTTTTAGACTTGGAAGCTTTTGTGGATGAAGAACTCTTCATCTTAAGGGGGGTATTTATAGGTCAAGACATGGCCAACCAATGGCCAAGATGAAGACAAGTGCAAGGCAAGTGTAGGGTGAGGATTTACTACACACAAATATCCTACCAACTCCTTGACTTGTGCGAGGCACAAAAGCGTGCCAAGCTTCTCCAATTTCGTCGATGGGCGATTGAAGTCCACCAATTGGAGGGTGCCAAGTGTCGCCCTCCCGTTGGTCCAAAATGTTTCGTACCTCGGAAAAATCCGCAAAAATTAGAAATGGCATAGCCGGAATTTACCCTACGAAAGCTGTGGAAACGTTTCGTCGGAAAACTATTCGTTTAGTGAGTTGTGCCCAAAAAATCGTCCAAGGCCTAAACTTTAAGGCCAAACTTTTTGTACGTATTCCTTACGTACATACTGCGAAATACGGGTATAACGGATGCTTCCGACGATTAAATGCGTCGTTCTTAATTACTGACCCAACACTTCTCACGGTTATCTGGTGAACGATGGCATGGCGATGCGAAGACCTTACGATCTCGTATCCTGCGTCTAACAACATGGGTACACATAACCCCATGTCGTAAAGCGTCCTTTTCGTGGGAAGAGAACTTATCTCCTTTCTTAAACTTTCCTTGGAGTCGCGACCATAATCACGAGGTCGTCTTGCGGTCCGACCAATTATCTAATCATCACGCGCGCCTTTATCTTCGTGTAGATTTTCCAACCCACCAAAAGATGCCCTCGACTTTCCGGCGACTCGTACTTATTTTATTCTTGCCTTGTACATTTTCACGAGATTATCAGGAAGGTCGTGGCCACGACCGCCACGAAACCAACTCGAAGTACCTCGAGGGCGCTTAACATAAATTCCTTCCAATTCGATTATTACTTACTTTGCGTCAATTTACCCCAAGTGAACAAGTCACGGACTTAAAGAAAAACAATGATGCGAAGAAGGAAGGATAATTCCTGGTTACTACCACTTCTCTTCCTTTGCTGGATAATCGACACGGAAAAGCGGAATCGAGCCAATCTCTCTGCGATCAGCGTTGGTATAACGAGGCCAACTAGCGTACTCATAATGACCTCAATATGCGTCATACGACTCGCTAGGTCTGCTAGGGTCAACATTTGTATCGTTACGCAATTATCTACGCTCGGCTACAACCCAACACTCGCGGGTGTAGTCACCTCGAAAGGTCCTCGTGGATTCGGGCTTTATTCTTTACACTTGGTTGCTCTCTTTTTCCGGTGTACTACTCTTCCGTACTTCCAAACTTATACTAGCATACTTACATAAATTCCATACTAATTAGCCTCGGCTCTTTGGAGTTACTATTTTAAACAATATAAGACCCATTCAGACTCTCGCGACTTTGGTTAGGTGAAACCGTCCACGAACGTAAAGCGATTAACTAGACTGCGGCATGTACCGCGTGACCACATCACGTGGCGGGACTACTATCAGTGATCCGCCCATAAGCGGGTACTAACTTCTCGTATACTATAATTGGGTTATGCTTGTCACAATGACCATACTTACTCCATACGGATCTCACGTACCATTTTGAAATCGGCTACGTAGATCGATCTATTAACATAGTCTTCCATTAAGTCCCTTAATTAACCTCTTAAGGGTCCATTTCATTCTCACACAACTCATCATCACCTAATTATCTCAAATTAGTACGTAAAACCTTGATGAGAGTTCCTTAGCTATTCATACCTTCCGTTATTTTTGTCCTTACCAAATCACGGTAATCTAAAATCATCTAGGCAACACATATATGACCCCAGTGCATAAATCTGTATAGTTGTATGTCCCAACACCAACTATACTACTAACGATACCAACACGGATCGTGATCCACATAATCTTTCTGGGTCACTCTTGCCTTTCTTGTAGTGCAAACAACATAACTTGTTAGGGAGGCGACCCTAACCACAGCGGACTCTGTCGCGCGATCTTAGAGTGAGAAGAATGGTAACCAATCCTAAATGTCCTGCGACCTCACGATTATAGATGTGGTGCGCGACACGTCGATAATCAAGACTCTACTAGACACGATGCGTAGACACTTTCAGAGGACTAAGCGCTCGATACCACTTTTGTCACGACCAGGCCGGGCGCGGTAGTGCCTACACAGGCACCTGTTGGTATACATCGGGAATAGCGTGGAACATACACAACAAACACAGTGTAAACAATATAACAACAGGCTGGCGATAAGGCGCGCCAGTAATATAAACAAAGTCAAAGTACAACTTTACAACTCGGTTCTTACGACCCGACCACGTATGTGAATACAGACCTCTAGGAACAACAAGCGTGGCGGGGCGGGGCCGCCATACCACGAATGTACATAATCTACAACATCGAGGAAAGGTGTAAAAAGAAAGACAAGCCTCAGGAAAATGGAGCTTAGGCGTCGATAAGCGATCCTAAGAGTGTGGATCCGCAACCTTACCTTTTCTGCGGCGTGAGCGGCCCAGGAAGGGAGAGTACCTGATATGTACTAAGTATGCAAAAGCGAAAATTGTAATTACAACATAAGTTTAAAAGAAAGCGAGACATGTATGATAACAAAATTACGATGCCGGTGCCTTACTAACAATGAGAGTAAAAATAGGTGTATACTTACAGCGGAAAATAGGATTGGAATCCTACTCACGGGACTATTTCACGCGTAGGTCGGTGGACCTCGTGAGGTATTCCTCGCATGGGACTATTTCACCGCGTAAGCCGCTACGGACTCGCGTGAGGTATTCCTCGCGTAAATTTGGACCGCGCGTGGGACTATTTCACCGCGTAAGCCTACGGACTCGCGAGGTATTCCTCGCATCGTGGGTAGCAAATCACGGAAATATGCAATGCCACAATCCGGGGAATGACCATGACGAATAATATATCACTAGCCCAAATCGGCTATCACACATAACATAAGCTTTATCGACTTATCATACGATATATAAGCAACTTAAGAAATCCCTAACTTCTTACTATTCTTGTTCGTATACACTCTCATTTTAGTTTACCTAAGGCCTACCGTATCTTTTATAAAAATCAGAATTTAACTTGATGTACTACGTCTTCTATTCTTTTAAAATGACTCGTTTCATTATAACACTTCGAAGATACTAATAGCAGTAGTATCAAGTTACAATTTCTTTTCAAGACAAGTCACGATACTTTTAGAAATAAAAATTAGGCTTCTAAATCAAGTGACTCATGTCTTATAAAACCTTAGGCAATTGATGCCTTAAAATCGAATTGCCTTCCATTAAATCAAGTCATTTATCTTTCCATAAAGTCAATATAACCAACTCCCGTAAAGTCGTTATATTCACTTTATGCCTTAATCAAGTACAATTTCTATCGAGGACTTATCGTTTTTAAAGCGTCACAAGTATCACATCTTTAAAATTCTTCAAGTCACTTATCTTTAACAAGACTTAAGACATCTTTAATATTCTCAAAGAAGGAGTTAATCTCTAACTCACCCGAATTGGCATTTCATAAAACAAGTAAAGAATGTCAAAGTCTTGTCGTCTAGTACTATATCGTGAAACTAGTCATGCTCAAAGGATAGGAAAAGTTCTACATACCTCGTCGGTCAAACCATTTGCCAAGTACAAAGTCACTTGGTAGAATGTCAACTATAATATTCACATCGTCCGTTAACGCCTTACTTGATGTAGAATATTATAAGTGTTAAGTCGCTAAATTCTACGGAAAATCAGACAACACCTCCTTTGTTTCTACTTACTTTGCCACCTCTTTCGAGTAGAGATTCAATAACCAAACAGCCCCGATTGGCTCGCACAATTTATATAAGGTAGTCAATCTGATGAATAACTAAATGATTGATTGGCTCACCACAATTTATCCATTTGTAAGGTATGTTTACATGTTCTGACAACTATCGATTTCCTTTGTTTTCACATTTCAAATGGCTATCAAAACCTATTATACATAACAATCTAAAACATGGTTCACGTGGCGATATCAACTTTAACAAGGATTACTATCGATTTCCAAGAGGAGGAAATCTCTTACCTTTGGGTTAGCCCACTAAAGCTCTCTTTCTTGACTTCTATTCCGTCAAACTCGTCCTTGTGAGTTTCCCACAAGCTTACACTTTGTCTTCTTACTGCGCTCGACAACACCCAGCTAAGCTAGGTTTTCTCAAATCTCAAGAGAGAAGGGGAGAGGGGTTTTTTTAGGTGTTCAAAGGTGAAATGACCAAGTCTTTCAAGACTTGGTCTTAAAATAGAACTCTTTTCGTAGTCAACAAGATGGGAGGACACTTGTCACCCTCATAGGCCCTTTTCGAAAATATCCTGTTTTAAGCAATTCATGAGAAAATTTTCCGCCTTGGCGCGCCCTGCGATCGGCGCGCGGCTGAACCTCGAGGATTTTCAGGACTAGTGGCGCCGCGGCCCTGCTGACGGCGCCGCGGCGCTGAGACTCTTGATACGAAAATCCTTCCTCTGCGCGACTACGAAATTCTAACGCCCGTACCTCTCGCTCAGATGTCTATCGGCGGCGGTTTGTCGCGTTCGACACTAGACTCATCCAACTTTATACTAGGCTTGCTAAACACCCCATACATCTAAAAAAAAAAATTGGGGTACCACACTCCAAATAAGACTTAAAATCCGCTCGACACATGATTGCCGACTTATCTTATATTTGAATTTACGGGGTGTAACATAGAGCTACTTAAGGATTACGATGTCGATATTCTATACCACCCAGGGAAGGCCAATGTAGTTGCATATGCCCTTAGTCGCAGATCGATGGGTAGTCTGTCAGGTGTGCAGCCAGAGAAGAGGAACATGGTCCGCGAGTTACATCAGCTAGTAAGCCTTGGGGTTCGTTTGGTTGATTCTGATAGTAATGGAGTTCGGGTTCGAGAGGTTGCCTAGTCTTCCATCATCGAGGAGGTAAAGAGGCGACAATATGAGGATCCTATTATAGTACGGTATCGAGATGCAGCACTTCAAGAGGAGAAGAGTCTATTTGAGGTAGCACCTGATGGGGTGCTAAGATTTGAGGGCCGGTTGTGTGTTCCCGATGTGACAGGACTTCGTCAGCAGATTCTGGGGGAGGCACATAGTGCTCGTTATTATATTCATCCGAGGTCGACTAAGATGTACCATGACCTCAGATGTGTGTATTGGTGGGATGGCCTGAAGAGGGACGTTGCGGAATTCATGGCGCGATGCGGTGTCGGCGAGTCGAGTTGAGCACGAAGCGGTGGTGAACATTGCGGCTATTGATATTCTGACTTGGAAGTGGGAGGTGGTAAATATGGATTTTATTACAGGGTTACCTCACACTCAGAGGAAGCATGATTCCATTTGGGTGATTGTCGGCGGTGTGAAATCAGCCCGTTTCTTCGATCGGGGCGACTTTTTGGCTAAGGATTATGCTGGGCGTATATCGAGAGATTGTGAGGCGCGGAGTTCGATGTCGATTATTTCGACGGAGGAGCCAGTTCACGGCTAACTTAGAGGTCTTTCGAAGGATTAGGGACACTGTGAGTCTCGGTCTTTGCGTTTCATCCTCGGACAGCCAGACGGGCGGCGCCTTATCGAGACAACGAGGATATCTTTGCGGGCTTGTGTTATTGATTTGAGGCTAGTGGGAGGATCATTTACCTCTGGTGAGTTTGCTTATAACAACGGCTACCATTCTAGTATTCGGATGGCGCCTTATGAGGCCTTATCACGGGAGGAAGTGCGAGTCACGATAGGCTAATTCGAGGTGGGAGAAGTGCGATTAGTCGGGCGGACTTGATTCAGCGGCGAGATAAGGTGCGGCTTATCGGGGCGGTTATTATCGGCGAGTCGACAAAAGTCGTATGCAGATCATCGGCGTCGACACTTGGAGTTTGAGGTAGATGATTGGGTTTTCCTGAAGGTGTCACCCATGAAGGGCGTGATGAGATTTGGGAAGAAAGTTAAACTCAACCCAAGGTACATTGGGATCTATCAGATTGTCCGTAGGGTAGGAAAGGTTGCCTATGAGTTGGATCTGCAGTCCGATCTGGAGGCAGTCAAGCTCTTAGTCTTGGCAAGACTTGGTCATTTAAATTATGGTCAAATTACCATTCTAACCATGTCAAATTCGTCCAAGACCACTAAGGGGGTGACACGTGTCGCCCTCCCGTTCGTCGCAATATTTCGTTTTTCTACAAATTCCAAAATTCCGATAAATTTTTAGTCGTCTCAAGTCTTAACATTTTTTAGTTCTTACGTATGTTCTTATAAACATATCCTGGAATCCCGAGGTGTAATAGTTAATATCCATAACTACAATGATAAGTAATCTTTAATTGCTAAAACGACAAGATTTTTACCTTTACAAGCCCTTATAATTTTCCAAGATTCAAAGTCGATCCTTAGCAATTCTTAGCTCATTTCCTTTACGCTCCAATCCGCTATTTGAAGCCTTTAGAAGTTCACAACCAACTTCTCTTCCATTTCCAATCCAAAACTAGGAAGACGACTTAGGTTTTCGCCTTGCCACTAACGTGAAAACGTCATTTTTCCGAAATCTTTCTATTGAGATATCCTTAAAATACCCTTAGGGACCTTGGGTTAAATTCTTGTGAATAATTAACCAAAACCACAAAAATTTTGTGTGGAAAAAATGTCAAAGCCGAGAGCAACTCATGCTAGCACAAATGATCTCTAAATTTTTCTAAGTGTTGAAGACTTGGTCTTGCACTAGGGTAGTATATATAACACAATGGAAGACTTAGATTATAACAAATGTGTGGCTAGGATGAAGAACACTTGGATAATTAGCCAAGTGGACAAGTTGACAAGTCAACAATCTCAAGCTTGAAGACTTATTCATCCACAATGTTCAATGACCATTCTAACCTTGCAATTTTCGTCCAAGGACATGTGGGGGAGGTGCCATGTGTCGCCCTTCATTCGTCCATAAAATTCTGTAACCCTCGTGGGCCCCGCAAAATGTAAAATTCCTCGGGTGGGCCCCACGTGACCAAATCCGTAAAAAATAAATTTTCATAATGTTAATAAGTTCTATATTCTTCAAATAATGCATTTTGAGAATCCAATTCGCATCAACGAACATTTTTCCTTTCTGACGTTCGGAAGATTTTCCGTCGGAAAAACAATTCTTCCTTTCGTACCAATTTCAAGTCTTGTGTTCCTTACACACCTTCTCTTATACATGTACTGAACTTATGGGGTGTAACAATATGATTACCCCATACTAGTGTAAAGACCATTAGTAAATAATGGGCAGTAAGAAAACCTCGAGGAAATGTGGTAGCATATGTACTGACGAGAAAGATTGTAAGAAAATACGTAGGGGTAAGGGAACCCAGGACAACTTGAAATAACTTATAAAGGAAAGGCGAGTAGACACTAGAACGATAAGAAATCTTGACAAGTCATTGGATTATGCAATACCGTGAATTGAGGTTGAACACCTGACTATAAGTTCTACGAGCTGGGGGAGAATAATAGGATTATTACTTGATGAGATCAAGGAAACCTCTCCCCTAAATTGTGATTGATAGGAAGTCTTAGCCATGAGGCAAGCAAAGGAATCAAATCTAAGTTAGTGACCAAGTTTGGTTGCGACAGAGAAAGGGAAACAGGAACCATAATTGAGATTAAGGATACCCGAATATTTCGCAAGAATGTGAAAGGCTTCCAGTTATTGGAAGATAAGTTGACCACGACTACGGTTCTAACCCCTCCTGAGAGACTAGAGGGTTAGGGTATTATTGTAACATTTTGGGTGTTGGGCTAGGTTGTGTGCGGCGCGACGCGATAAGGTTGGAGCCTATGTTTCGTGGATAGGGAAGCGTAGAAAGAAATCGCTACTCACGATTTAGAGTCGGCGGCAGTTAATCGTATCTTGAAGATTTGGAGGCATTCCTTATATAGACTTCATGTGGATATTTGTGCAGACCACAAGAGCCTCCAATATATCTTCAAACAGAGGCAACTGAATTTGCGACAGAAACGGTGGTTAGAGTTACTCAAGGATTGTGATATTGATATCCTAAACCACGGGAAAGCGGCGATTCTGAGATGCTCTGAGTCGTGGATCTATGGGTAGTGCATCGGATGGACAGCGGATAGGCGGGGCGTGGTCGTAAGATTCATCGACTCTAGGCCAGGGGTTCGATTATTTGTTTCAAGGTTAATGAAGTTTAGATCGGAGAGGTTGCCGAGTCTTGTCGTTGAGGAGGTAAAGAGCGGCAGTATGAGGATCGATTATGATACGGTATCGAATCGACTCTCAGAAGAGAAGAGCTGTTTGAGTAGAACGGATAAGTCTTTGTGATATGAGGATAGATTGTGTGTACCAGTTCTGCGAGGACTTGTCGGCGGAGTTTTAGGTGAGGCGCGATCTTATTGCTCTAATTGTTCAGGGTCGACTAAGTTGTGTCGTGACCTCAGATGTATGTATTGGTAAGATGGCTTGGAAAGGGACGTAGCAGAGTTGTTTCTTAATGTCTGAAATAGTAGCAGGTCAAGGTTGAACCCCAGAAGCCCAGTGGGATATTGCAGGCGATTTAGATCCCGACTTAGATATGATAGGTAATTAATATGGATCTTGTTATAGGGTGGCATCGTACTCATAGGAAGTGCGACTCCCTGGGAGTCATAGTAAATAGGCTGGCGAAACCAGCCGTGTTCTTCCGGTTAGGACCACTTACTCAGCTGAGGATTATGCTAGCTTATATAGCAGGGAGATTGTGATACTGCGGGGTTCCTTCTTTTATGATGTTAGACAGATGAGCTCAGTTTACGGCTGACTTCTGGAGGTTTTCCAGAAGGTATTAGGGACACATGTGAGTCTCAGTGTGGCATTCTACCCCCATACCGACGGACAGGCATAGCGTACTATCCAGGCACTTGAGGATAGGTAGTGGGCATGTGTTCTTGATTTCAGAGATGGCTGGGAGGGTTATTTGCCTCTTGTTGAGTTACATACGATAACAGATACCCTTCCAATATTCAGATGGCCTTGTATGAGGCCTTGTATGTAAGAAAGTGTAGATCGCTGGTTGGTTGGTTCGACGTAGGCGAGGTTCAGTTATTTGGGCTTGATTTAACGGGTTGTGGATAAGGCGAAGCTTATCTAGGAAAGATTATTAGTAAGCTCAGAGTCAGTAGAAGCCTTATGCAAATAACCGACGTTGACACATGGGGTTCAGGTTGACATTTTGGTATGAGTATTGTTATGTGGCCACGTGTGGCATTATTGGTATGTAGGGGTTGTAAGGAGACTATGTCGTTATCTTTAAGTTTGACTCCCAAGAGAACATTCGGGGACGAATGTTTCTAAGGGGGGAAGAATGTTACACACCGGAATTCCAGGATATGTTTAGAAGAACGTACGTAAGAACTCAAAAGTGTTAAGATTTGAGACTAGTAAAAATTTATCGAAATTATGGAAATGTCGAAAAATGAAATATTACGACGAACGGGAGGGCGACACATGTCACCCCCCCCCCTTAGTGGTCTTGGACGAAATGGGCATGGATAGAATGGTCATTTGACCAATTTTTTAAGATCATCAAGTCTTGCAAGACTTAGGCTTGATATTGTTGACTTAGTCAAGGCCACTTGGGCTTGATCCTTGTGAAATGCATCCAAGCCACCCATTTGTTTTAATCTTGACCCTTCCTAGTGTTATTTAAGTATACTAGTAGCAAGACTTTGTCATTCTACACTTAGAGAAAAATTTGAAATCTTGTTCTTGCTCTTTAAGGAGCTCACGGCAATAAGGCCTTTTGGAGGAGGAAATTTTGCAATTGTTGTTCAAAATTCACAATACTTCAACCCAAGGTTCCTAAGGGTATTGTAAGGATATCTCAATAGAAAGATCCCGGAAAAATTACGTTTTCACGTTAGTCGCAAGGCGAAAACCTAAGGAGTTTTTCCACTTTGAAGTTGGAACTTGAAGATGAGTTCTTCATAAGCTTCTAAGGGTTGCTTGGAGTGGATTGGAATGTTGAAAAGAGGAGCTAGAGTTTCTAAGGATCGACTTGTATCTTGGATTATATTTGGGCTAAGTGAGGTAATAATCTTCGTCTTACTATTGTAATTAAAGATTCCATGTTATGATAAGTTAGAAATGAGCATGTGATATATGTTATGAATATTGATAAGTGTTATGGGAGTTTAGAAGCTCAAATCCGAAATGACATGTTGAGCCATTTGAAATTGAAATACAATTTGGTCGTTAATTAGAATTGTCGCATGTTACCTACTTGAAGAGTGTAGTAGTTATAATCGATTGCGGCTTGATATCATGTTATACTAAACAACTTGGATTGAAAAGGAATTGGAAAGAAGACTTTGTGTTGTTATACCTCATTGCCGAAATGACACAGTATGTTGGATTAGTTTGATATCAATTGTGGGGCGGAATTTTACACGTCTTGTAGGCGTGTAATCCACTTTGTATTGCTGAATTGTTGAGCCTTAAATGTGGCGTTTGGTTATTGAATTCGGGCCTTGAAAAAGGTGGAAAAGTATGTAGAAACAAAGGAAGTGTTGTCCGATTTTCCGTAGAATTTAGTGACTTTGCACTTAGAATATTCTACGTTGAAACTAGAAGTTAATAAACGTATTATGGTCATTATAGGTTGACATACTACGTATGGCATATTGGACTTAGCAAGTGGATTGAACCGAAGAGGTATGTGGAACTTTCTTATCTCTTGAGCATGAATAGTTTTAAATGTATGATGCGGTGAGCGTCACGAGATTTTTGACAATCTAATCCGTTTGATATCCTTGGCTTATTTTAAGAATTTCCAAGTTGGTTGAGTTAGGGACTTAACTCACTTCTTTAAGAATATTAAGGATATCTTAGTTCCTAAAAGTTAAGAGACTTAAAGTATTTGATACTTGGTTTTGAAAGTATAAGTCTCTTGGATATAAAGAAGAAGGTATTTGTCTAAAGTATAAAGCTAGTATAACGGCTTTATGGGAAGTTGGTTATAATAGCTTTATGGAAAGTTAAAAAGAGTGGTTTACTCTAAGTAATGTAAGTATGATAAATGACTTGAAATAATGAAAGGCAAATTGATTTTAAAGCATCAATTGCTTACGGTTTTAAAAGAAAGAAGTCATTTGATTTAGAAGCCTATAAATGTATTTCTAAAAGGTATTATGACTTGTCTTGAAAAGTAGATATGACTTGATACTACGGTTATTAGTATCTTGGAAGTTTTATATGAAAAAGAGTCATTTAAAAAAAATAGAAGTACGTAGTACTTTGGGTTAAATTCCCGGATTTTATAATGACATGTTAGTGCCTTAAGTAAACTAAAATGATAGTGTATATGAATAAGGCTATTAAGAAGTTAGAGGGATTTCTTAACTTGCTTATGTTATGTATGATAAGCCGGTAGTTCTTATGTTATGTATGATAAGCCGGTAGTGCTTATGTTATGTATGATAAGCCGGTAGTGCTTATGTTATGTATGATAGCCGGTTGTGCTAGTTTATGTTATTCTTACGGGGTAAAGCCCCGGGTTACTACTAATTCCATGGATTTGCTACCCATGATATGAGTGCGGCGTTTGTACTCATTGCGGGCCCATCGGGCCTAAGCGGGTGAAATAGTCCTATGACAGGAATACCTCATGTGGGTCCACACGACCTATGCGGCGGATCTGACCTATCACGAGAAGTTACCTCATTCTTGGTCCACGGGACTATGCGGGTGAAATAGTCCCAGGAGTAGGATTGCTTAATGACATACGGGCGGGTGGCCCTACTTTGATCATGAGACTCCTATTTTTATGCAGTAAAGTATACTCTTGTTTACTCTCATTGTTAGTAAGGCACATTGTATTGTTATTTGAGTTATCATACATGTCTCCAGCTTTATTTTAGACTTATGATTTTACTACAGTACTTTCAGTTTCACATATTTGGTACATGTTGTACTGACTTCCTTTGGGGGGTTGCATTAAATGCGCGGTAGAGTATCTGAGTTCTTGATCCTCGCTCTTAGGATCCTTGTTCATTTGTTAGGAAACTCCATTACTCAGGAGGCTTACCGCAGTTCGGATCCACAGTATGGTCGGTTGTTGTATATTCGGGGTATGGCGGGGCCTGTCAAATCGATTGTTATTCTTAAGTGCAGTAGTCACATTGTGGATTGGGTTTTTAAGAACAGAAATGTACTGGTTTATTTTATTCTGGTTCATGTATATTTTACGGAAGGTGGCCTTATCGGCTAACCTGTTGATATTTACTGTTTAAGTATTTATGAGTTTTATATGTTCCGCTGCTATTCTATGATGTATACCTGTAAGGGGTGCCCAGGTAGGGCACTAGTCGCGGGCCCGTGGTTGGGTCGTGACAAGTGACCCAGGAAGGATTATATGGATTGCGTATCCAGGTTGGTAGTAATTATTATATTGTTGGTATTATGACATATAGCTATACGGATTTGTGTATGAGGGTCAGACGCGTGTTGCCTAGAATAATTTTATATTTCTAAGAGTTGGTAAGGACTAATTACATACCGAGAAGGTATGAAACAGTTTAATGAATTCTCATCAAGGTTTTACGTGCTAATTTGAGATAATTAGGAGATGATGAGCTGTCTTAGAAAGTAATGAACCTTAAGAAGTCATGTTAATGGACTTAATGGTAGACTATATTAGTAAAGTAAGCTACGTGGTATGCTTAAGAGGATTGTACTGATGAGATCTGTATGGAGTAAGTAATGGTTGTTGTGATCAAGACAACACGATTATGGTATTATGAGAAGTTATTGTACCCGTTTACGGGGGACTGATAAGGTAGGCTTGGAGCATGGGAATTGCGAGCCTAAGAATATTGATAACCGCCGAGACCTTTGGTATATAAGGCCTTCTCGGGAAATAAGATTTAATTCAGACTATGGGTAAGAGTTAAGTAAGATGGTGGGTCAGGTTGAGGACCTATTACGGGTCACCCCGTATCCAGAAATGAAGTGGGATCAGTTAGTAGTAGTCCCGCTACGTGACAGGGTCACGATGGTGCAATGCCCAAGTCTAGTTAATTGTTTTACGGGTTTGTGGACACGTTCCACCGGAACCAGGTCGTGAGAGCCGGGAATGGCCTTATATTGTTCGATTTAGTAACTCCAAAGATTGGAGGACAGAATCAGTATGGAGGTTATGTACGTATACTAGAATAAGTTTGGAAGTACGGAAAGAGTATGACCGGTAAGAAAGAGAGCAGCCAAGTGTAGAGGAAGGATCTTTCGAGGTAGCTACACCAGTGAGTGAGTGAGTGGTAGCTGAGCGGGTATTTATGTCACGACCCGAACAAGGTTTACATGTCGATCCTGAGCAAGGTTTAGCTCCTACTCCGTGCGCTCCAACCCGCTCCAAACAACCCTTAGAAGTTCTACGCAACAACACTTAACCGTATGAAGGTTTTCCTTAGGGTTTCGTTTTTGTGACTGAGGGAAAGTATAATAGTATTTTATGGGCTTTTGTATAAGTGTAACCTTGGGAATACTATAAGGTATTTGGGCCAAGGTATTTGGGCATTATAACAATACTTGGAGAGTATTTCTATACCACAAAGGGGTATTTATACGAGACAACTAGGCTGGGGGTACCCGGCTGGACACACCTGAGGGGAGGAGGCTGCGGCGAGGGCTCTCAAGGGGAGGGTGTGGTGGGAAAGCTCTCACTAAGAGGGGAGGAGGAATTTAACACTTAGAACAATTTTGGATGAAGAAGTTCATCAACATAGAGGTATTTATAGGTCAAGCAATGGCGACCAATGGCGAGATTAATCCATGTGTTAGGCAAGTGTAAGGCCAAGATCAAGCCAAGTACACCTTATCCATCTACCACCAAAATATCCTACCAACTACTTGACAAAACAAGCCACAATTCTCGTCCACTTTGCCACCCAACCTCTTCCAATGTGAGGGTGACACATGTCACCCTCCCGTTGGTCCAAAATGTTTCATCTCTCGGAAAAATCCGCAAAAATTATAAATGACATAGCCGGAATTTTCCGCCATGAAGTTTAGTAAAACGTTTCGTCGAAAAACGATTCTTTTCGGCACTTGTGCCCAAATTTTCGAACCTAGCCAAACCTTAAGGCTTAAATTTATATACGTACGCCCTCACGTACATACTCTGGAAATACGGGGTATAACAATTTAAGATTTTACCGGTGATAATCTGATCGTCGGACCTATGAACCTAGTAGAGCTAAATACAACAGACTTTAAGGTCATTATTAGTATGGACTAGTTGGCTTCGTGTATTCCAAGGTTATTTGTAGAGAGGTTGGTTCGATTCCAGTTTCCCGTTGAGCCGGTTATCGATGGGGGAAGAAATGGAAGTGTTAGTAATATGTAAGTTATTCCTTCCTTCTTTGGCATGAAGTTGTGGAGTCTATGTGACTTGTTTTATTGAAATAATTGATTTGAATTTGAACATTAAGAGACGAAGATAAGAACATATGATTATTGAAGGATTTTATGTTAAGTGCCCTTGGAGGTACTTGGAGTTGGTTTAGTGTGGCGGTCATGGCCACGACTTTCCGAATAATCTCTAGAGAATGCTCAAAGCACGAATAAGATAAGTACGAGTCTTCTTGGCGTGGAAAATAGAAGACATCGTTGGTAGGTTTTGAAAATCTGTACGATTATAAGGTGGCGCTTGATGATCAAGATTAGGAAAGGGAGAAGCTCTCTCCCCCAGGTAAAAGGGTGGTTTTACGTATTATGGGGTTATGTGTACCCATGTTATTAGGCGATGGATATGGGATTGGTAAGATCTTCAGTGTCGTCATGCCATAGGTTACAATTTTTGATAACCGTGGGAAAAGTATTGTGTTGAGGCAATTGAGGATTATGCGAGATTATATATCAGGAAGATTATGAGACTGCACGAAGTTCCTACATTTATTTATGACAGACAGATGAGCCCAGTTTACGGCTAGCTTCTGGAGGTTTTCCAGAAGGGGTTAGGGACACAGGTGAGTCTCAGTGTTGCATTTCACCCTCAGACCGACGGACATGCAGGGCATATTATCCAGACACTTGAGGATAGGTTGCGGGCCTGTGTTATTGATTTCAGGAGTAACTGGGAGGATCTTTTGCCTCTCGTTGAGTTGCGTATAATACCCGTTACAATTCCAGTATTCAGATGACCCTGTATAAGGCGTTGTATGAAAGAAAGTGTAGATCGCCGGTTAGTTGGTTCGACGTGGCGAGTTGAATAATTAGCGAAATTGATTGTGAAGCATGGATAAAGCGAATCTTATCCGGGAAAGATTACTAGTAAGCTCAGTCGTGAAGCTTTATGCGGATAGCAAGCGTCGACACTTGGAGTTCAGGTTGACGTTTTAGTATAAGTATTGTTATGTGGCCATGTGTGGCACGAGATTATGTTGAGCATGGTTAAAAGAGACTATGTCGCTATCTAATTTGATTGGACTCCGAAAGAATCTTCGGGGACGAATGTTCCTAAGGGGGGAAGAATGTTACACCCCGTAGTTTCAGGACATGTATACGAGAATAGACGTGAGAGCCTGAAGACTTATAAATTTGAGCGAAGGAAAGATTTGTTTTCTTAAGGAAAAGTTTTAGAACCTCGGGAAGAAATGTTCGTTAATGAGAATTGAGTTCCGAATTTGATATTTGAGACTTATAGAATTTATCGGGATTATGGAATTTTATTTTGAGTTGGATCGTAGGGCCCACGAGATATTTTACGTTTGTGTGGGGCCCACGAGGTTTCCGATATTTTGACCAATTATGGAAATTTCGAGAAACGAAATATTATGGACGAATGGGAGGGTGACACGTGTCACCCCCCCACACTTGGGCTTGGACGAAATGGGCCAAGTCTTGAAAGCTAAAGCTTGACATAATTGACTAAGTCAATGAGCCCACTTGGTAGATATTTAAATGAATTCATCCAAGCCACACAAATGTTTTAATCTAGACCCTCCATTGTTTTATATATTCATCCATATTGCAAGACTAGTTCTAAGACTTAGAGAAAAATTAGAAAAACTTGATAGTGAACTAGGGAGCTCTCGGCCAAGCTCTTATGGAAGAAGAATTTATTTTCGTTTGTGGTTCATAATTCACAATACTTCAACCCAAGGTTCTTAAGGGCATTGCAAGGATATCTCAATAGAATGATCCCGAAAAAACTATGCTTTTACGTTAGTCGCAAGATGAAAACCTAAGGTGTTCTTCAACTTTGAAGTTGGAAATTGAAGAGAAGTTGGTTATGAATTTCTAAGGGTTGTTTGGAGTGGATTGGAATGTAAGAAGAGGAGCTAAAAGTTGCTAAGAATCGACTTTGACTCTTGGATATTATTAGGGCTTATTGAGGTAAAATCTTCATCTTCCTAATGTGATTAAAGATTACATGTTATAGTAGTTGATATGAGCATGTGATATATATAGATTGAAGTTTGAAAAGATTTGGATCATGTCGACATGTTAAAAACCGAAAATGGGCAAGTTAGCCATAAATGTTGTAATCAATTTGGTCGATAGTTACGATCGTCGCATGTTAAGAAAGAAAGGATTTATAGTTGTTATAATTGTTATAGGGTATATAACATATTAGAATAACAACTTGGATTGAAAGGAAATTGATATCATTGTGGCATTTCTTGTAGCCGAGAGTGGCTTTGGATTGTGAACAATTTTATATTGATTGTGGGGCAGAATTTTACACGTCCGACTAGGCGTGTAATCCTGGAATTTCTGAATTGTTTAGCCTTAAATGTGGCATTTGGTTATTGATTTTGGGCCTTGAAAAGGTGGAAAATGCGTAGAAACAAAGGAAGTGCTTCCCGATTTTCCGTAGAATAAGAGTCCATATACTTAGAAATATTCTACGTTGAAAGCTAGAAGTTGATAGGCGTATTGTGGTCTTTATAGGTTGACATTCTACGTGCGGCGTATTCAACTTGGCAAGTGATTGAGCCGAAGAGGTATGTAGAACTTTTCCCTATCTCTTGAGCATGAGTTTTATAAATGTAGAGTACGGTAGACGTATATAAATTAAGAGAACTCGGTTCCATTTTAGTATCCTTGCCTTGATTTTTTTTTTTCCGGTAAATGCAAATTTTATTACTAATAACAAAGGTAAGTGGCTCTGATCAGTTGTTGAGGTATCTCAAGCCTCAACGTAAAGTAAACAAGAAGAGAGGGAGGGGAGGAGTGGTCACTCAAATGGTGCCATTACAAGAAGGGATAAAACCATAGAGAACTCTATAAGCTGTAGTTTTGATTCTTGCAATGACCTCTTCCGCCGGATAGCTTGTGCCTTCAAAGAGCAATGTGTTTCTTGCCCTCCAAATCTCATAGACCACAATGCAAAAAGTAAGCAAAATAGCTTTGGCTCGATGCTTGTCATGGTGATCTTTCTTAATCCAGCAGGAGCTTTCAGCGATTGTCGTCTCTCTTCTAATACCTAACCAATCTTTTATGCTCCTCCAAATCATGTGTGTAGGGGCGTGTAAAGAAAGAGGTGCTCCTTGTTTCATTTGCTTGCTTGCAGAACCGCGTGATTTATCCTCCAAGTTGAGATATGATAGAGTATCTTTTGTAGCTAACGCTTTGCAATTTAGCCACCTGATAAAGTGAATTTGGGAGGAATGAAGCCTTTCCAAATTTGTGACATCAAGGCTTTTTAGCTTGCGGAGTCATGAGATATTATACGAGCTTGAATCAAATATACCGTTAGCCTGACACTTTGTAAAGTCGTCAATAGCATCACCATGGCTACGAAGATAGAAACAAATTTATCGCGAATCCACAAATCTTTACGAATAAGGGAGTCCAGGGCGTACCTCGTAGTCCCAAATTGTAATACCTCTCAAATAGTGGCCATTGATCCATTGGACCCGTAGAAGTCGACATCCGTGTGAGTTTGCCAAATAGTCTGGATAGCAAGGCATGATTCCATTCCTTGATGTTCATTAGACCAAACCACCTTCGGTTTGAGGCAAGCAAATGATATCCCAAGCAACTCTTGGTGGTTTCCCTCCCCATAGAACTGAATACAAGAAAAGGCCGTACCTTGTTGATAATAGCGGCGGGATAGGAAGTGCGGAACCAAAACTCTCGACCCGCGGACAAGGCACGATTAGTTCGGCTTACCGCGTAAGAAAGGGTGTGATGCCCCATTTCTGGATGTAATTCGAAATTGCACTAGTTAATGGAGCAAATTGATCCACAGAGACTGAAATTGGGGACAAAGGGATCCCCAGTATCATCTGGAAAGCTACGATGGTGAATCCCACTCTGGACAATATCGTATCCTGGCGTAGTATCATTCCGCTAAGTGACGGAGGATTTGGGCGGGTTAAGAGTTAGCCACGAGGCAGCCTCCAACTCTTCCGGACAATTCATAAGAATCCCAAGCGAAGATATATCTCCTCTGGCAAAAAGCATGAGGTCATCATAAATCTGAGATGAGTAATACCAAATTTCTTGCACTTTGGAAAATATGAAAGCTCTTGCCTCGGCCTTCCTAGCGGCCTTGAGAGGTATTCCATGCACTAGATAAAGAGACTAGGGGACATAGGATCACCTTGTCTTAGACAGCGCTTTCCTTTGAAGTATCCATGCGACTCAGTTGATAGAAAGGGAGAAGGAGGTTGAGCTAACACGTTCCATGATCGATTTGTAAATATGGTGGAAATTTTAGACTTCTTAGTACGATTCGAAACTCAAGAGGCATGTCGAATGCTTTACGAAGGTCCACCATAAGCATACGTCTTGGTGAGACTACGGCTCTATTAAATCCTCTCACAAGCTCACGTGCCACGTATCGTTGTCCATCGTGTTTCTTACTTTCACAAAAGCCGGCGGGATTTGTCGATGAGAGAAGGAAGGATCGATGCCATACATTAGCTAGAATATTTGTGATGATCTTATAGACCACGTTAGTCAATCCGATGGGCACAAATCATTTACCTTAGGATCGTGATCAGTCTTTGGTAGAAGGGTAATGATGGTATGATTCACTGCTTCAAAGAACTCCGATGAGAAGAACTCTTGGACAACTTACAACATCATGACCAGCGTATCTCCGTCTATTTTGAAGAAGGCGGTAGAATAACCATCCGGTCAGGTGCTTTGTCATTCCCTATATCGGAGAGCTTCCCGAATCTCCTTTGGGGTGATGAAATGCAAAAGGCGTAATCTCTCCTCTTGCCAGCTTTGGGCGTAGTTGAACACATCAGGATCAAAGTTGGTAGTGGATCGGGAAGTACCTAATAGATCTTTGTAAAATTCAACAAGCAACTTCTTAACTTCTTACGGGGATGTAGTGATAGTACCATTGGCTTTAACAAGAAAGTTAATTGAGTTCGACATTACTCCTCTTGATCAAGCTATGAAAATATTTGGAGCATCTATCACTTCCGATCAAGTGTTTTGTCTTGACTTACGCCTTATGAAGTGTCTTCTGCTTCGATGGAGTGTTTGCTCTAGCTCTTGAGGACTTAACCTTGGCTTTTAGCTCCTCGTCAAAGGGATTTTCCATGTGTGCATTGATAGCATCCTTGAACTCAATGTTTGCCTTTTGCTCTTTGTTGATACCCCAAAGTCACTCTTGTTCAATGCCCTTAATGGTTGCTTTAGGGCTTTCAATTTTGAGGCAAAGGCGAATTGAAGCGTTCCCGATATGTCTTGTCTCAACATGAAGTCATTATGTCCTCGAAGGTGGGTGAAAGCCACGTATTCATGAACTTGAAAGGCGCTTACCAGCGTTATAGGATGCGATAAAGTGGCTATCACGGGACGGTGGTCAGAGCGGGTTCCATAGGCATGAAATTGGCGTGCATTCTAGGTCAAATCACTCGAATTTTGATTCATCAATACTCTATCAAGCTTAGACCAAATCGAACCATTTGTCCAAGTGTAGAAGGAGCAGGAAGAAGGGCGTCTTACAGTCCGTGAGAAATCACGAAATCGCCAAGATCCTAAGTGCGTAAGGAGTGAGAGGAGGACCCCCACCTTATCATTAGGGTTGCGATAAGTGTTGAAATCTTCCATAATCATCCAAGGCTTAGTGGCGGTAATTCCCAGTGAGTAAGGTGATGCCAAAGCATCCTTCTATCAGAGATGCTATAAGCGGGTACACAAATATAGCAAGGAAGGACACTTGTGTTATATTGCAACTTGCACGGACATGGATATCTTTGAGAGTCCATACCAAGCGCCGCAACAAACCCTAGTTGGATCCCAAAGTAATAGCATTCTTCGCCTCGATGAATTCCAAATTTGAGCAAAACTTCGAGCTTTGAATCTTTGAGTAGAAAGATTACGTCCTTGGCGAGATAGTTTAGTTTCCAAAAGACAAATCATAGCAGCGTCATCTTTGTTTTGTGATACTACACACTAAAGCTTGAGTGGCTGCCTATCCCTTTGTCGCAAAGACCACGGACATTCAACAAAGTATTTTCATTAGAAACAAATGAGGTTTTGTTAGCACCTCGCGCTTGCCTTCTCTTTCCCACTTTGTTTTTGGCCCATTCTTTTTGACAAAACTTCTTGCCATCCATCATCTACATTCTTGGAATCCATAACTTGTGTTCCAGCCAAGCTATGTTCCCCGCGTTCAAAGTTAATGTTACATGACACAAGTTGAGCCTTTTTCCTTAGCACCCTTGTATGTATCTCCATCCAATGAAGGTGGCGGGTTCATAAGCATCTCAGAATCAGAATGTTTTGACTCACAACTCATCCTAACATGTTGTGCACTGCCATGGTGAGAAATAGGCAGTGAGGACTTTGCTAGAGAATCCCGCAAGCATGATGGGCCAGAGTGTCCCAAAACCGGAGGACCCGCGGCATGTGATGCTTCTCCCAAACTTCCGGAACCAGGAGGTGTTGTGTGTTCAGTTTCTTCAATGTCCATCAAGTTATCAGCATCTACGGGATGTTGAGAAGTTGGTGGATGAGGGGGAGGAGGGTTGGTTCCACCCGTACCTCTATTGACTTTCAAACAAGTAGAATCTTCCTTATTGTGAGGGGGTACCACAATATTGCGTGTTTTTGGAGCTTCTTCATTGTTGACATCATCCCTCAGCTTTCTACACTTTAAATGGTTGTGTCCAAAAGCCGCACAATGATAGAAAAAGTCCGGGTAATTCTCATAGTTTACCCTTTGAGTATACATACATTATCGGGAGTTTGTGACAAAATCCATTATTGGCTCCTTGCTAACATCCACTTCCACTAGAACTCTTGCATAGTTCATTTTAGACCTTTCCTTAGTATATTGGTGCGTGTAAAGAGGTTTTCCTACACGTGAAGCAATCTTACTAAGGCGTTGCCTCGAATAGAAGGGAATGTCAGGAAAGTGACCCGAATAGGAATGTCCATGAATAGATCATCAGTTATTAGAACTCGCTTTATTGATAGCCTTGAGCATCATGGTTTTCCGTAGACCATATAAGGGCCTCAGTGAAGTACATTAGTGCGCTCCTCTTGTCATGAATTTGAACAACATCCGACCTTTGCCGTATGGTATAATCGACATTTAACTCCCGTCCTTTCACGATGGTATTGATGCTTCTCTTCAGGGAAAGGACAGTGAAGCAACCTATTAGGCAATAGCCCCATGTTTCTATGAAAGAGACTTCATCCTCGACTTCTATATCTACTTCCTCCCTTGTTTTCAATAAATTGTAACTTCATGCCTTTTGCCTCGATCCTAGTTCATGAAGACTCAGCGTAAGTCTTTTTGGGAGGAAGGTACATTGCCATGGTTTGGGGAATATTGTTATGAGTTTTAGCGGTAGGAATATGATGTGGTTTAGAAGATGCATTAGTGTGTAAATCATTGGGGGTATTTACGGAGGTATAGGCGAGAGGGGATGGGTAGAAGGTGTTATACCGTATTTCGGGGTATATGCGTAAAGGAATACGTCAAAAGTTTTAGTCTTAAAGTTAGGCCTTGGGCGATTTTTAGGCACAACTCACCAAGCGGTTTTCAGGCGAAGCGTTTCCACGACTTTCATAGGATAAATTCGGCTATGTCATTTCTTATTTTTGCGGATTTTTCAGAGGCGTAACACTTTGGACCAATGAGAGGCGACACTTTCCACCCTCTCGTTGGTGGACTAATCGCGGCAATAGGGCGATTGGATGCCAAGCCTTGTCATAAAGTTGGCTAGATATTTTGTGTGCAAGTTGGCCAGGACACTTGCCTAAATCCTCACCCTACACTTTGCACTTGGCATAATCTTGGCCATTGGTTGGCGTGTCTTGACCTATAAATACCCCCTTGTTGAAGAGTTATTTCATCCTAAATTGAGCAATCTACCTAAGTCTCAAATCCCTCCCTCTCCTCTTGTTGTTTCGTCCAAACACACCCCTCCTTGAGAAGCTTGGCGAGGCTACCAGCACTAGCCTGGCAGAAACCAACCCCTCCCTTGGTAGAAAAGTTGCCTTCTTGTATTGTTATAATGCCCAAAATACCTAGCCCAAATACCTTAGCACTTAGTAGAAGTTGTGAAGAACTTCTAAGGTTTCCTTGGACATACAACTTAGGAGCAAAACCTTGCTCGTAGTGACTTTTCTAGGATATTATTGGGCTTACGAGGGTAACTAATCCTAACCCTCTTTTGAATTAAAGAATACTTCTTGTAGAATAAGAATAGTATAAATACTTAGAAGTATATCACAGAATAGAATTGAAGTGTTAATCACTTAGAAGGGTTTAAAGAAGAATAATCAAGCTGTACTTACATAGAATTTGTTTTCCTGATGAACTTATATAACTCATGGGTAGGGTTGTGCTTTGGACTTTCAAGTAGAATTGAGGACCCTCTGTTTAGAATGACCTCTGAATAGTCTAGACCTTGATAGATATCTGTGACTATTATGGCTGATTCTCTGCGCGACATACTCGACTTGGCGGTGGATTTCGAGAAGGTATGTGATTCTTCTAAAGCATGATATTTTACAATATGTATATAATGCGGTGAGCGTACATGTGTTATTGAATAATACTTACGGCAATGCCTCACGGCTTAAGCTTTGAATAATACTTACGGCAATGCCTGCGGCTTAAGCCTAAATAATAAGAAGCGAAAACATTTCAAAGGACTCTTTGAACCGTTTATTATGAGAAGAGAACTAATTGGTTTTAAGCGAAGCTTAAGAGTTATACTAGCTTTATGGGAAGTAAGTATAACCACTTAAGATTGATAAAAGAAACAAGTTTGCCTATGTGTTTATAACGGACTTATATTGTGAATAAGAAGATGGTTTGATAGGTAGACATGATATGATGCTATGTGTGTTAGTATCTTGTAACGTTGGTATAGGTGAGTATCCTTGTTGTGCTTGTGTTACTTAAAGGTAAGTTGTTATGCTAGTATACTATCACTCGCCTCTTGAGATGATCTGGGGTTAAGCTGCCGCCCGATGCGGGTAGACTCGGTGATGCAGGACCGTGATTCGAGAATACCTCATGCGGGTCGGGGCCTATGCGGGCTACGAGTTCGAGTTAGTATGCGGGGTTATACCTCATGCGATGCAGTGGCCGTGCGGACGGCGAGTCGGGGCGATGCAGGAGTAGCTACCCTCGATGCGGGGTTATACCTCATGCGGGCCCGTGAGTGGCCTATGCGGACTCAGGGAGTCGAGTTAGGCTTGCGAGAATGATGATGAGGCGAGTGGCCTGTTTGATCATTCGCGGCCTAAACAAGACTCATTCTGATTACCTATTGTTGCTCTTGTTTGTGATGTGGCACTATGTGCGGTTTCCTTGGTTGTTTCATACATCTTGTAAGCGGTTTTAAAAAAATGATATGTTTCATTTAAGTACTTTCTGATTCGCATACTTAGTACTGTTATCTTGACCTCGCCCGAGGGCTGCGTTCATCTGCGAGTAAAGCGGCAGTGCTAGATCCGCATCCTTAGGATCTACGTTGGTGTCGGGAGCTCCGTCTCTTGGGAGGCTGCTTTTGGTATGATCTCCTGTTGTAGTTAGTTTTATCTGATCGAGGGTATGGCGGGGCTGTCGCCATAGTTATATATATGTCCTTAGAAGTGCGTAGTCATGTTATGCGATGTCGGATGCTTGCTAAAACATGATTATATATATATCTTAGAAAGGCCACGTTTTCTCACAAAATCGTGTCTTGTTTTATAAAGCATTTCATGTCTTGCTTTATGTTTCCGATTACTCGATGTATGACTACTTGGGTGCCGGTAAGGCACGATCACGGGCCGGAATGGGTCGTGACAAAAGTAGTATCGAGCGATTAATCCTCGGAAAGTGTCTCTGAACCGTATCTAGTAGAGTCTTGATTATCGGTGTGTTGTGCACCACCAATGTCGAGGAGGCTATAGGATATTTAGGATTGGTTTCCATTCTTCTCATTACGAGATCGTGCTTTAGAGGCATGTTATAGGTTGGACCCTCTAACGTATTCCTTTCTATGCTGATTATGCCTCGCGTAAGGCAACCGGGCCCGGAAGGCAAGCGGCGAGGCGCTAGCGAGACACCCCAGTCACGAGGCTCGGGCCCGGTCTATACGAGGCAGCGAGTTCTATGGCGCCGCCGGCCACAGACCACAGTACCCGCCCTCGCATCCCGCGGCTGGGGCGGAGAGTTAAGTCTGAGAGATAGCCCGGCTTTTGGCTAAAGTTGTGGCCGTCTGAGAGAGGCTGGATCTGGCGATTCAGCTCGGCTCGGTCGTACCGTTGTTCACCGAGGCGAGAAGTTTGAGGCTCTGAGACTTCTTGAGTTGTAGCAGCGGAGTTTTATGGGTGGCGGGAGGATGATCGCGAGTTCATCCGTCGGTCGAAGGATTTTGAGAGTGATCGGGCGTCGGAGACCGAGTCAGTGATCTTTGGTTCCACATAAATTTGCGTGACACGCGATCGATTGGTTTGATTCATGGGAGTTATCGGGAAACCGCGTCCCAGCTACTAGGATGAGTTCTCGGAGGCTTTCCTCGCTCTTCTTGCCTCGCGGATGAGGAGGCGCGGTGATAGATTTTACTCACGAGGCGGAAGGGGCCTTGTCGGGAGTACAATGTCGAGTTTGATTCATTGGCTCGATATGTCCCGGCATTAGTGCGAATATGGAGGATAGGGTGCACGTATGTCACGGGCTGAAGCGACTATATGGCGAGTCATGTGCGGGGTTTCTCTCGGCCGGGTATGGACATTACCGCGTGCGAGCTCGCGCCCTTGGATGCGAGGCGCGAAGGTCGGCGAGTGGGCCAAGCCCGGCGAAGAAGGCGGGGCGGGAGGTCTTACGGTGGTTGCTCGTGGTGGCGGCCTCGGCGGCGATCTAGGTCGCACCACGGCCGGCCTGAGCACTCTGCCGTCCTCGGCCTGACCGCGATTTTGGCGGACCGGGGCCCGGGGCGAGCGTCGAGTAGCGAGTGCGGCGCTGGGACCACCCGGTGTGGCGATGCGGTAGATCCATTCGGGAAGTGTGGTACTACTTTTGGGTCTTATTCTGATTGTGGCGGCGAGGTCACTGCGAGGCTTGTCGGCCGAAGCGTGGCGGTGGAAGAGCTCGACGCCGAGGTTACATTGCGCTTCATCATCTCCTCTGATTACCCGCCGGGCGGGTGCTCATGCGTCGGCCAGTCGCGGCGAGTCGTGGCTCGAGTCGATTCTAGCGGTCCTCGAGAACGCATTTATGCTTTGTCGGTAAGCGAGGATCGGGAGGCCTCGCTGATGTCGTCACGGGTACCTTATCGGTTCTGGGTTTGATATTTATGCCTTGATAGATCGGGTTCTACTCTGTCTATATATCTCCACTTGTTGCTAGTAGGATAGGGATAGAGCACGAGTCCATGGGCCGTTCGAGGTAGCTACGCGATGGGATTCGGTGGTAGCTCGGCGGGTATATAGGGCTTGCCTGTGACCATTCTGATCGTCGGACCTGGCGGACTTGATAGAGTTGGAGATGATTGACTTTAGCGTGATTATGGGGATGGATTGGCTAGCCTCTTGCTATGCCAATGTAGGCTGCGAGGAGAGTAATGCAGTTCGGTTTCTGAGGCCGGTTGTTGAGTGGGAGGAGCGCGGTATCGCCAGGTAGGTTTATTTCCTACCTCGAGGCTAGGAAGATGGTGCGAGAAGGGTATATCTACCATCTAGTTCGGGTGTTTGATCACGAGGCTGCGGTACCAGATTTTCCGTCGATTCGATGGTCGTGAGTTCCCAGGCGTGTTTCGGATGACCTCCGGGTATCCCTCACGAGAGGAGATCGAGTTTTGTATTGATGTGTTGCGGATACTCGGCCTATTTCCATTCGCCATCAGAATGGCACTGCCGAGTTGAGAGAGTTGAAGGATCGGCAGGGATTTGCTAGAGAAGGGCCATTAGGCCTAGTGTTTCTCCACAGGAGGCGCGGTATTGTTAAGTGAAGAAGAAGGGCGGGGCAGCTGCGCATGTGTGTCGATCTGACGGTGAACAAGGTGACCATTAAACGAATACCCCCTTCCTAGGATTGATGATTTGTTCGACGGTTGCGAGTGCGAGATGTTTCTCGAGATTGATCTGCGATCGGGCTATCATCAGTGCGAGTCGAGAGAGGTGGATGTCCCTAGGTGCATTCGGACGATGCGGGCATTATGAGTTGAGGTCATGTCTTTTGGGTTGACGATGCTCGTGCGGTATTCATGGATTTGATGAACGAGTGTTCAAACCATTTTGGACACGTTTGTGATAGTGTTCATTGATGATATCTTGGTTTATTCGCTCGAGGCGAGGAGCATGCGGGCGTTTGAGGCTGTCTTGTGATTCTCGAGACCAGCGATTATGCGCCAAGTTTTCCAAATGTGAGTTTTGGTTGACTTGATGGCGTTTCTTGGGCATATTAGCCGGTGATGGCATTCGAGTTGTCTGACGAATCGAAGCGATCGAGGACTTGGCCTAGACCTCTTACTCAGCGAGGTTCGCGATTTTACGGGCCTTGCGGTATTATCGGTTCGTGGAGAAGTTTGCTTCTATCTACGCACCATTGACTAGGTGACTCGGAAAGCGGCCAAGTTTGATGGTGATGCTTGTGGCGGGGTTTCGATTCTTGAAAGAGGCGGCGGCCGCCCGTTCTTACTCTTCGGAGGTCGGATGGTTATGTCGTGTATTGTGATCGTCGGGCATCGGGTTGGGATGTGTGTTGATGCGGCATGGCGAGTTATAGCATATCGTCGGCGGTGAAGAAACACGAGGAACTACCCGCGTGATTTGGAGTTAGCGGTATGATTCGCTTTGAAGATGCGGAGGCCTTATTTGTATGGGGTTGGCGTGGATATTTTCTTGACCACAGAGCCTCGGTACATCTTGACGAGAGGAGTGAACTTACGGCGAGAGGCGGTGGTTAGAGTTGCTTAAGGATTACGATGTGGACATCTGTACCACGGGCAAGGCGATGTTGTGGCGGATGCCGCTAGTAAATGTAGGTCGATGGGAGCCTATCGGATGTGCGGCTAGAAGAAGGGACATGGTTCGTAATTTGCACGATTAGCGAGCCTTGGTGTCCGTTTGATTGATTACGATAGCAATGGGGTTAGAGTTCGTGAGGTTGCGAGTCTTCCATCGTTGAGAGGTGAAGAGGCAGCGATTCGAGATCGGCTTTGATTCGATATCGTGTCTGACTCTTACGTGAGGCAAGGGTCGCTTTTGAGTAGCACTTTGATGGGGTGCTAAGATTTGGCGAGTTGTGTGTTCGGATGTTTGAGGACTTGGCGTGAGTTCTTGGGGAAGCACACGGTAGCGCGTTACTCTATCCGTCGAGTCGACGAAGATGTACCACGACCTTAGATCGTGTATTGGTGGGATGGCTTGAAGAGGGCGTTGCGAGTTCGTAGCTCGGTGCCGTGTTGTCGGCGGTGAAGGTAGAGCACGAGAGACACGGTGGTTTATTCTGACGATAGAGATCGACACGGAAGTGGGAGGTAATCAACATGGACTTCGTCGCGGGATTACCTACTTTCGGAGAACATGATTCTATATGGGTTATCGTCGGCGGTGTGAAATCAGCCCACTTTCTTCCGTCGGGGCGACTTTTGGTGAGGATTATGCGGACTTTACATCAGAGATCGTCGGTGCATGGAGTCCCTACTTGATCATATCGAGAGGAGCCCGGTTCGGCGGCACGGAGAGTCGCTTCGAGAGGGTTTAGGGGCGCGGTGAGCACAGTCTTGCATTTCATCCACGAGCAGACGGACGAGGCGAGCGCACTATCGGACTCTTGAGGATATCTTTGCGAGCTTTGTGTTATTGACCGATGGTAGTTGGGAGGATCATTTGCCTCTGGTTGAGTTCGCGTATAATAATAGCTACTGCTCGGTATTGAGATGGCGCCTTATGAGGCCTTGTATGGGAGAAGTGCGGTCGCCTATAGGTTGGTTGAGGTGGGCGAGTGCGGCTAGTAGGACGATTTTGGTGCGTGAGCGATGGATAAGGTGAAGCTTATCAAGCGGCTATTAATGACTCGAGTCGGCCGAAGTCGTATCACGAGATCATCGTCGTCGGCATCTTGAGTTCGAGTTCATGATTGGGTTTTCCTAAGGTGTCACCCATGAAGGGTGTGATGAGATTCGGGAAGAAGGAAGCTTCCACAGTACGTTGGGCGTTTAGTTGTCGCGAGGTAGGCAAGGTTGCTATGAGTTGGACTGCCGTCCGTCTGGAAGCGTACATCGGTTTTCACGTGTCTATCTTTGAGAGATGTATCGAGGATCCATCTAGGGTACACGGTTGGCGATGTCGGTGGCCAGGGGTTATCGTATGAGAGATTCCATAGCGATGTCGATCGTCGAGTTAAGCGTCTGCGGACGAAGGGCGTGGCTTAGTCAAAGTCTTGTGGCGGAGCGAGCTCGAGGAGGAGATGGCGTGGGAAGCCGAGGAGGACATGAGGCGAAGTATCCTCACTGTTCCCCACTCCGGGTAATTCACTTTCCTACTTGTAAATCTTCATTATCGTTTATGCCTAAGTGTTGTTTATGGTAGTGTGTGGCTTTTGCAAAGCTGTTTAAGTTTTGAAGAACCTTATCGTTATCTGTCTTGGGAAGGAACATTCGGGACGAATGTTTCTAAGGAGGAGAATGTTATACCGTATTTCCGGGTATGTGCGTAAAGGAATACGTCAAAAGTTTTGGTCTTAAAGTTAGGCCTTGGGCGATTTTTAGGCCTGACTCGCATGAGCGGTTTTCAGGCGAAGCGTTTCCACGACTTTCATAGGATAAATTCCGGCTATGTCATTTCTTATTTTGCGGATTTTTAGAGAGGCGTAACACTTTGGACCAATGAGAGGCGACACTTTCCACCCTCTCATTGGTGGACTATCACGGCAATAGGGCGATTGGATGCCAAGCCTTGTCATAAAGTTGGCTAGATATTTTGTGTGCAAGTTGGCGAGGACACTTGCCTAAATCCTCACCCTACACTTGCCTTGCACTTGGCATAATCTTGGCCATTGGTTGGCCATGTCTTGACCTATAAATACCCCCTTGTTGAAGAGTTATTTCATCTAAATTGAGCGATCTACCTAAGTCTCAAATCCACTCCCTCTCCTCTTGTTGTTTCGTCCAAACACACCTCCTTGAGAAGCTTGGCGAGGCTACCCACCTAGCCTGGCAGAAACCAACCCCCTCCTTGGTAGAAAAGTTGCCTTCTTGTATTGTTATAATGCCCAAAATACCTAGCCCAAATACCTTAGCACTTAGTAGAAGTTGTGAAGAACTTCTAAGGTTTCCTTGGAGCATCTGACTTAGGAGCAAAACCTTGCTCAGTGCGACTTTTCTAGGATATTATTGGGCTGCAGAGGTAACTAATCCTAACCCTCTTTTGAATTAAAGAATACTTCTTGTTGTAGAATAAGAATAGTATAAATACTTAGAAGTATATCACAGAATAGAATTGAAGTGTTAATCACTTAGAAGGGTTTAAAGAAGAATAATCAAGCTGTACTTACATGGAATTTGTTTTCTGATGAACTTATATAACTCAGGGTAGGGTTGTGCTGCCCGACTTTAAGTAAATTGAGGACCCTCTGTTTAGAATGACCTACAGAATAGTCTAGACCTTGATAGATATCTGTGACTATTATAAATTTGATTCTGCCTAGCGACATACTCGACTTGGCGGTGGATTTCGCCGAGAAGGTATGTGATTCTTCTAAAGCATGATATTTTACAATATGTATATAATGCGGTAGCGTACATGTGTTAGCTGAATAATACTTACGCAATGCCTCACGGCAAGCTGAATAATACTTACGGCAATGCCTGCGGCTTAAGCCTAAATAATAAAGTGAAAACATTTCAAAGGACTCTTGAACCATTTATTATGAAGAGAACTAATTGGTTTTTAAACAGAAGCTTAAGAGTTATACTAGCTTTATGGGAAGTAAGTATAACCACTTAAGATTGATAAAAGAAACAAGTTTGCCTATGTGTTTATAACAGACTTATATTGTGAATAAGAAGATGGTTTGATAGGTAGACATGATATGATGCTATATGTGTTAGTATCTTGTAACGTTGGTATAGGTGAGTATCCTTGTTGTGCTTGTGTTACTTAAAGGTAAGTTGTTATGCTAGTATACTATCACTCACCTCTTGAGATGATACCGGGGGTTAAGCTGCCCGCCGATGCGGGGTAGACTCAGGCGGTCTGGGACCATGATTCGAGAATACCTCATGCGGGTCCAGGGGGCCTATGCGGAGCTACGAGAGTTCCAGGTTAGTATGCGGGGTTATACCTCATGCGGTCTGTGTGGCCATGCGGACAGCGAGTCGGGGCGATCTTGAGAGTAGCTACCCTCGATGCGGGGTTATACCTCATGCGGGCCCGTGAGTGGCCTATGCGGACTCGGGAGTCGAGTTAGGCTTGCGAGAATGATGATGAGGCGAGTGGCCTGTTCGATCATTCGCGGCCTAGACAAGACTCATTCTGATTACTATTGTTGCTCTTGTTTGTGATGTGGCACTATGTGCGGTTTCTTGGTTGTTTCATACATCTTATAAGCTGGTTTTAAAAAAATGATATGTTTCATTTAAGTACTTCTGATTTCGCATACTTAGTACTGTTATCTTGACCTCCTTGAAGCTGCGTTAAATACGCGGTAAGAGCGGCGAGTGCTAGATCCGCGTCCTTAGGATCTACGTTGGTGTCGAGCTCCGTCTCTTGGGAGCTCTACTTTTGGTATGATCTCCTGTTGTAGTTAGTTTTATCTGATCGAGGTATGGCGGACCTGTCCGCCATAGTTATATATGTCCTTAAGTGCATGTAGTCATGTTATGCGATGTCGGATGCTTGCTAAAACATGATTATATATATATGCCGAAAGGCCACGTTTTCTCACAAAATCGGTGTCTTGTTTTATAAACTGTTTCATGTCTTGCTTTATGTTTCCGCTGATTACTCTGATGTATGACTACTTGGGTGCCCCGGTAAGGCACCAGTCACGGGCCCCGGAATGGGTCGTGACAGAAGGAAATGAGCCTGTGCCCGCGATAGGAGGAATGATTCACGTGCCATTTGGAAGGGTAGGGAATTTATGTTGGGTATTTGGAGGAGTAGAAGGAAGTGGATGTAGAAGGGGCGAGGTGTTGTGTTTTTCAGAAAGTAGTGAAGTGTTATTAGATGAGAGAGGGGGTATGTTAAAGACTTTACTCGAATCTGAGGAAGTATTAAAGAAGTTTCTCTCACTAAGAAAACGCTCTCAACGTTTCCCCTTAGTTGCTCCTTCGGTTTTTCCTCTTCTTCCCCCCCCCCCCCCCTAAGATTTTCGTTTGTTTCACAATGGTTTAATTGTTATGTCAAAAATTCTTAGAGGTCTGTAGTCATATCTTGTGGATTGGGTTGTAAAGAAAAAAAAGAGGTAACTGCCTTTTTGGGTTATGTGTATACTTTTGGAAGGTGGTTTTATCAGCTAACCTGTTATTTATTTCTTTTTGAGTTGTATGTATGTTCCGCTACTATTCTCTGATGTATACATGAGTGCGGAGTAGGGCACGATCGTGAGCCGAGTCGGGTCGTGACATGATCCCTCTCTGATGTATTATTGTGCTTTCATCTATGTCTCGGAAAGCTCTGATGGCGAAGAACCGTCGATGCTTGAGGCGCTAGTCGGACTCAGAGAGTTACTAAGGCACATGCCCAGTCGATGCCTTAGGGTGTGCGTCATACGGCAAGTTATGTTACGCCGCCGTCACCAGAGGAGCTTAGAGCGGCGTGACTTGATTCGAGCCCGACGCGAGCCTCCAGTTCTCGGCCAAAGGCGAGAGGATAGGACATGAAGATCTGATCCAGTTCTTTGGATAGAATAGTAGTGTTACACCCCGTAATTCCAAGGCATTAATATGAGAACGTACTCAAGGAACTAAGATTTGAAATCTTGGAAGGATGGTATAATTACATTTTCTTATGGAAATTCCGGAAAAATGTGAAGACGAAAATTTAATAACTGGGAGTTAGATTCCCTAATATGGATTTATAGACTTAGTATGATTTAATTAAGTCTTGACATTGATAAAGTAGGGCCCACCGAAAATTTTACAATTTGGGGGGGGGGGGGGGTGTTACACCCCGTAATACCAGGGCTACTAATTGAGAACGTGATTAAGGATTTATGATTTGAATTATGGAAGGAAAGAATTATTACATTTTCTTAAGGAAAATTTCGGAAAATGTGACGACGGAAAAATTATTAACTTGGAGTTTAATACTTCTAATTGGATTTATGGACATAGTATTGGATTATGAAGTATTGGAATTGATAAAATGGGGTCCATAAAAATTTCACAATTTTTGAGCGGAGGTTCTAAAATTATAATATTTTGGACCAATGGGAGGGTGACACGTGTCACCCCTCCACTTGTCTTGCAAGATGACAACACTTATAGATATTTTAGAGACAAGGGGACAAGTGGACATTTGGTCCACATGGGTCCCACTCCACTTGGAAAGACACTTGTATATATCCAAGTCTTGAAAGACTTGGATCATTGTCACTTTCATCCAAAGAGCTCTCATCTTCGTCCCTTAAGCCCTTGATTTCGAGAACTCCATAAGCCAAAGAACAACAAGTGTTGATTAGATACTTTCTCCAAGATTTAGCTCCTAAACCAAGTGTTAAACCAAGTTAACTCTCCAAGACCCTCAAAACATGCCTTGGCCGAGAATAGGCCTTAGAACCCCTAGCTTGTTCGTCGACTTTTTGGAGGTAAAACGTGAAGGGAAGTTGGTTATAAGGTTGTAGTGGATACATTGAAGTGATTAGAACTTAAAGAAGTGGAGCAAAACGAACATTGTGGGCAAAATAGGTGCGGACTGTTTGGACGTTTTTTTGGGCAAAATAAAGGTAAAAATCCTTCTTCCTCTTGAAGTAATTGGATATTACTTATTGTTATTATGTATATATGAGCTTGTGCTAAAAAGAATGAAGGACAAAAAGTGTTTGGGCAATTTTTAGCATGTTGGCCGAATGTGGGACAGATTTTGGAGTGTTGGATTTCGTTGGTTGTGTTGTTGTTATCTTCACCTATTGCACATTATAATGGAGTAATATTGTTGTTAATAAGTTGATATAACTTATATAGAAGTTTTGGAACTTAAATTGGAATAAAATGGATTAAGGAAAGAGTTATCGGATTGTAGTTGTTGGCCGTGGAATCTTACAACTGTTGGATATTGTTATGCAGTTTTAGGGACTGTTTTGAGGTATTAAAATGCTGGAAATTCAGTTGTTGTTATGCATGATTAATATGGTAAAGTTGCTAATGAAAGTCTTAAGGAATAAGGGTGTTAAAGGCTTCACATTGTACCCTTAATGTTGATTAAATTGTGGACTATTTTTATGTGATTGTGGGGCAGAATTTTACACGTCAAGTAGGTGTGTAATCCCCTTTGGTTAAATGTGGGTTTTGCCCTTAAGTGTGGCTCGATTGTTGTTGAATTTGAGCCTTGGAAAAGGTGGAAAAGTACGTATAAACGGGGGAAGTGCTGCCCAAATTTCCGTAGAGTAAGAGGACCATTACTTGGTGTATATCTTATACTAAGTGAGCTAGAAGTTGATTGTTATACCCCGTATTTCAGTATGTGCGTGATGGCGTGCGTCTGAAAGTTTTTAACCTTAAAGTAGGCATAAGGGTCGAAATTGTGCCTGACTAGCGAAAAGAGTCGTTTCAGGCGAAGCGTTTTCAGTTTTGCGAAGGGAAAAATACGGCTATGTCGTTATTATTTTGCGGATTTTTAGAGACAAAATATTTTGGACCAGCGAGAGGGTGACAAGTGTCACCTCGAGTGAGCAAATCTTGGACGATTAGCACGTTTTTGTGCCTTTTCTTTAGTCGAGTTGGTAGGATATTTTGTGTAGTTGATGAGCAAGTGAGACCCACAAACACATGTCCAAATCTTGACCCTCCATTTGCCCCCCACTTGGCTTGATCTTGGCCAGTGATTGGCCTATAAATACCACTCGATGCAAGACTAAATCTTCATCCACAAATCATTTTCCAAGTCTTGAAATCCCTCCCTTTGTGAAGTGTTAGTCAGCTCCTCCCCAGGAAGCCTTGGCGAGAGTATACCCCCTCCTTGCCTAGTTGTTTCGTAAATACACCCCAGGTAGAAAAATACTCTCAGTATTGTTACTATTCCCAAATACCTTAGCTGAAATACCTTGTAGTATTCGAGTTACACCTATACTAAAAGCCCGGAAATACTATTATACTTCCTTTAGCCACTAACGAAACCTAAGGAAATATTCATAGCGGGTTGAAGTATTAAGAAAAAGTTGCGTAGAACTTCTAAGGGTTGTTTGGAGGCGGGATGGGCGCCAGTAGGAGCTAAGCGTTGCTCGGGATCGGCATATAAACTTGGATAATTTTGGGCTTCAGGGTAAATACTCTTGTCCTTATTGTAATTGGAAATTACATCGTAGTAGTATAAATTGAATATAAGATACATTGAAGGATATTCTGAAGAGAATTGAGCGTAATAGAAGGATATTCTGAGAAAGAATTGTATAGATCACGTGGAAGAATATTAAAGCGGAAAATGATTGTACTTACATGGAATTTGTATTCTGATGAACTTGTGGAGTTTGGCGGGTAGGGAGGTGCTGCCCAATTTTTCCGTAAAATAAGGAATCTGTATCTAGAATTATTCTGCAGAGTAGTCTAGACGTTGATAGACTTATATGACCAATATAGGTTGAAGTACATCGAGTAGCGTATTACTCGAAGGGTGGAAAAGGCTAGCGGGATTACGATGCGTTGGAGCTATTTGCTAATAGTCGATAAATCGTCACGGTATGTGATTCTTCTATACTCTTGAGCATGATATTTTAAAAGTATATATATATATATATATATATATATATATATATATATATATATATAATATGATGACGTCGTCGTTAAGCGAGCGTAGTTTCACGGCAATGTCTTTTGACTTAAGCACGAATAATAAGAATCTTGAAGTATTTCAAAAGAATTAAGAAACCGTTTTGAAGAAGAGTAACACTTGATTTTGAAAGTTAAGAGTTATACTAGCTTTATGGGAAGTTGGGTATAACGACTTAAAAGTAATAAAATGAATGGTTTATTGATTTTAAAAGTTAAGAGACTTGATCTCAAAGATAAGAGACTTGACTTATTGATTTAATATGAATTTTGTTAAAAGCGTGAAACCTCATTCGTGAGTAATGAGTACTTGGTTTGTAAAAGGAATAATGTTTCTTGGTTTGAAAATGAGAATAAGTATCGAACAAACCACCCGGCGTTATAAAGGAAATGTATTGACTAATAAAGTATTATTAAAACCGGTAGAAACCTCAATCTGCATAGAAGCTAAGATGAGACAAAATGATATTACATTTCCTAGATCATGTTGCTTTAATAAGATTGTTATGAACAAGAATAACCTACTCACGCATAAAGCATATATTACTCATTTGTTTTTAAAAGAGAATTATGTTATTAAATGATTAAGACTATGAACTATGAAATCTTTGAAAATAAGAAACGTGAATATTTGAAATTAGGCAAACTTGAACTTTTGGAAAAGAATGTTGTTACTTGACTTTAAGATGGAAAGTGCTTTGGTTTAAAAAGAAGGGCATAATATTTTCTTAATTGTTTTAAAAGGAAAACATGGTAATATCTTAATCTGTCTTAAATGAGCGTTTAAATGTTATGGCCACGACAGCGTTAATGGGATGAGCAGGAATGTATTTCACTCGACTACGCGTTCGTGGGATGAGCAGGAATGTATTCACTCATTACGCGTTCGTAGGATGAGCAGGAATGTATTCACTCGACTACGCGTTCGTGGGATGAATCGGGAATGTATTTCACTCGACTACGCGTTCGTAGGATGAGCGAGAATGTATTTCACTCGACTGCAGCGTTCATAGGATGAGCAGGGAATGTATTCACTCGACTACGCGTTCGTAGGATGAATCGGGAATGTATTTCACTCGACTACGCGTTCATGAGATGAGCAGGAATGTATTCACTCGACTCCGAGTCCGTGAGATGGGCGGGAATGTATTTCATGCGACAGCGTTCATGGGATGAGCAGGAATGTATACCTGATTTGTCTGAGTCCATGAGATGGGCCGGGAATGTATTCCATCGATTTCACCTCGAGTCCATGAGATGGGCGAGACATCTTACGTATCACATAACTAATACCTAGATTGTCGGCAGTGAGGAAGGAGTTCCACGGGCACGAGGGATGACTTTGAGGGCGTGAGTCCCTGACTTGACATGACTGCTTTTATATTATGAACTGTAGTTTTGTTATCATACATGTCTCTGCTTTATATAGACTACTATGATTTCATTTCTGATATTTTTGATTTCACATACTTGGTACCTATTATCTGACCTCGCCGAAGTGCGTTCATCTGCGAGTAGAAGTACCGGTTGTTGATCCTCGCTCATAGGATCCAGTTCGTATTAGGAAGCTCCGTTTCTCAGAAGCTTATCTTTTAGTATGTTTCCACTGAGTTGTAGGTTACGTACATTCGAGGGTATGGCGAAGCCTGTCCGTCATAGTGTTGTTACTTTCTTAGAGTGCATGTAATCTTTGTTGTGGGCGGGGTTTGTAAAAAAGGATGTAACTGTTCAAAATTTATGTATATATGCAAGGAGGCAACCGTTTTGGTTGGCCTGTTTTATTATCTTATCTCTTGTTTCATATCTGTTTGTTTTATGTTCCGCTGATTTCTCTGATGTATGACTACTTGGGTGCCCGGGTAAGGCACCAGTCACGGGCCCCGGAACGGGTCGTGACATTGATAGAAGTGTTGTTGTTGTTATTGTTTGAAGTACTACTTGTGGCATATTCTACTTGGCGTGTGGAATAGCCGATAAGGTTGAAGTACCTATTCAGGGCGTATTCTACTTGTCGTGTTGGTTAGTCGTCAATGAGGTATGTGAACCAGTTTGTTTTACACTTTCTAGGTTCACAGCAAATTAGATAAGATCATTATTAATATATAACCTAATGGCTCATAAAATGGATTAATTTGGAAATTCGGATCCGTTATCACCATGAAAATGTTTCCATAATGTTAGCCAGAGGAGCGAGACGAATTAGATTATCGAGTTGGTACAAACGACGAGTGGATCCTATATTTTACTTGATCTTTATAAACTGAGCGGATCCTAATCCTTAGTGATATTTTCCCTTGATAGTACTTTGGGTTTTATAAAAGGAAAGTTGTTTACCTATTCGTTTGATAATGCCTTGAGTTTTTCTAAAAAGATAGTTCATTCTAATTGTGCTAATGAGAGTCAAAGATGATTTAAATTGTACATAGTTGTTGATGATAGCTATAGGTGTACAGTCCTTTACATTACACCGAGTCCCAGAATGGGCCAGAACATGTCGTACCTTATTTGACTTATATTACATTACACCGAGTTCCAGAATGGTGTTACACCCCGTAGTTCCAGAGTATGTATGTGAGGACGTGCGTACGAGAATACGACATTAAAATTGGAAAGGAAGAAAAATGTGATTTTTTCGACGGAAAAGTTTTCGGAGTTTGTGAAGGAAAAAGGTTCGATTATGGGAATTGGTTTCCCAGATTCGGTATTCATACTTCTGGGATTATTTTGGGAATTAGGGAATTTTAATTTCCGGAATTGGTCACGTGGGGCCCACGGGAGAATTTACGGTTTTGTGAGGCCCACTTTATTTTCGGATTTTTTTGGCATTACGGATTTTTTTCCGAGAGATGAAATATTTTGGACCAATAGGAGGGCGACATGTGTCACCCCTAGGTGGCAAGGTTGGACGAAATTGTGGACAAGGTTTGGCATGTTTTTCATGAAAAGGCCATAAACGTTTAGTCAAAGTCTTGCAAGATATTTTGTGTAGTAGATAGATAAGTGGGACCCACACACGCATGGCCAAATCTAGACCACACTTGCTTTGATCTTGGCCATTGATTGGCTATAAATACCCCAATGCAAGACTTCTTCATCCATGAGAAATTCCAGGCAAAAATACTCTCTCACTGTTGTAGTTCTCGTCCAGCACCCTCTCGTAACCAAAGTTGTCCAAAAATTCTTAAAGTTTTAAGTGTTCTTCCTTAGAGTGTTAGGAAGATTTTGTACCAAGAGTTGGAAGTATTTCACACCCAGCCTAGAAACCTTACCTTGGCGAAACTTGCCATAGTTTAAGCCTAAGTGTTCTTCACTTTTGGAGTTGAAGTGTTAAGAGAAGTTGTTTAGAAACTTAAGGATGCTTAGGCGGGTTGGGCGTAAGGAATTGGAACTAAGCGTTGCTCGGATCGACTTATAAACTTGGATAATTTTGGGCTTATCGAGTAATGATCTTTATCCTATTGTAATTGGATATTACTGTTGTTGTAATGTATAGTTGAGTATACTATATATTGAATGAATATTGAAAAGAATTAAAGCTGTATTTACATGATTTGTAATTCTGATGACATAAATTATTGTGGGGCAGTGTTGTACACGTCCGGTTAGACGTGTAACCCCCTTGTAGTTGTTGGCTTGGTAGCGGGCCTTGTTAGAGGAGGTGCTGCCGAATTTTCCGTAGGATAAGGATCCATGTACTTAGAATTATTCTACAAAGAGAACTAGAAGTTGATAGATGTATTGTGGTTATTATATGTGGATCTTCTACGCGCGGCATACTCGACTTGGCTTGTGGATTAAGCCGAAGAGGTATGTGATTCTTCCTATACTCTTGAGCATGATTTGTTGTAAACTATATAGTACGGTAGACCTACGTGTGTGAAATGAATTTGGTTTATTTCAAACATAAAGTGTTATAATAGCTTTATGGGAAGTTAGTTATAACGACTTTATGAAGTTAAAATAAGAGACTTGATTTTGAAAGATAAGAGACTTTACTTATAAACGGCTTGATTTTGGAAAAGGAGAAGTAACTTGATTTAAGTATGGGTTACTTGTTTTGAAAAGAGAGTAATTCGGGGTTTTTAAAAGTATACTTGATGTTGTCTTAAAACTATAAAGCACTTGGTTTAAAAAGTATAGAGTACTTGATTTTAAAAAGTCTTGTAAAGATTTTCTGAAAGGTGTAGCAATTTGGTTTGAAAAGAAAATGTGTTTGATCTACAGTGCGATGTCGTATGACTTTACGTAAAAGGAGTCTTTTGAAAGAATGACAGTATGTAGTATTTTGGGGTTGAAACCCGGATTGTTGACATAAAATAAAAGTACCTTAAAACTTGCCTATTCTTGTGGTGATAGCTTTGTTGTGGTGCAATTGTTTGATTTTGTGCTCTAGTGTCTCGGTGGAGTAGGCTATTTGATTGATTATTGGACATCTTGTAGCGTTGGATGGTCACGGGTATCGTCCACTTTGAGTATTATCTGGTTATTTCTTTTGGACATCGCCACGATGGGTGGCCGCGGTATCGTCGGCTTTGAGTATTATCTTGTTATTTCCTTTGGACATGCGACACGATGGGTGGCCCGGGTATCGTCGATGGGATGGTTTCATGGCCATGCTTATACAGAGTAAGATGGGGCATGCGGTCATTGTGAGGTTAAATCCGGGTTATGTTATTAGTCCATGGGCGCTAATCCGTGAAGCTTGCGCGATGTGAACAATCACGGGCTTGATTTATGCGTGTGATTCTGAGTACGCTTTAGATACTTGTCTGGTCATTTCTCGTGTATCGGCGGCTCGGTAGATAGCTTAAGATACTTGCCGCAGTCGTATCGTGAGGCGGTAGAGCTATTATCGCTAACTTTAGATCTTACCTCGGCGATTCGTGGCTGGTTTAGATCAGTAGTTGGCTTAGTACCTTGCGTGAAGTTTTATTACTAGCCTTGGATCGGTAGTTAGCTACTCTACTTGTCCGTCGGTTTGATGATGCGAGCGAGGATCTAGTGTTGAGTTCACGTATGGTGTTGTTTTACATCATATCTGCTGGCGGTGAGAATGGGTTCCACGGGCATGATTGATATTATGGCGTGAGACCCGTAGTTATGTAGTGATTATTTTGGGGATATCGTCCCACTTAACTCTTGTTTACTTATTGCGAAATGATTTTATAAGTGTGATTATGTCAGATTGATCTCGTTCATAGGATGTGATTCGGCGTTGGGAAGCTCCGTTTCTCAGGAGGCTTATCTTTTAGTATAGTCCACATCACTTGTAGGTACTTGTATATTGGGGTATGGCGGGGCCTGTCCGTCATTGTTGTTATTACATTCTTAAGTGCATGTAAATCTTGTTGTGGCGGGGTTTGTAAAGGATTGTAACTGTTCGGTTATATTGTATATACATGAAGGTGACCATTTTGGTTAACCTATTGTCTTATCTTGTATCTTGTTTCCTGTTTAAGTTTTTATTTCCGCTGATTTTCTCTGATGTTGTATCTCTAGGGTGCCCGGGGTAAGGCACCAGTCGCGGGCCCGAGGTCGAGTCGTGACAAATGGGTCGGGACATGTCGTACCTTGCATGACTTATAGAGCGTTACACCGAGTCCCAGAATGGGCCGGGACATGTCATACCTTGCTTGACGTATAGAGAGTTACACCGAGTCCCAGAATGGGCCAGGACATGTCATACCTCGCATATGATGTTGTTTATTTGGGCGAGGCGTTCTTAATTTTGACATGACTCATTTTAAAAGGTAGTATCGTGGGCACGGTTGAATCTTATTTTAAAAAATGCAGTGTCTGATAGTAAAGTGGTACAATAATCTGTGTCTGATGTCTGATGATGCGAAATATAGTAATCTGATGAAATGCGATGGTATAGAATCTGATGTCTGATAAATGCGGTGATATAGCAACACAGTGGTACAGTGATACAACAATCTGATGGTCTACGATGGTATAAAGTGCAGTGATCTGATCTGATTGGCTCTTATTTTTGGCACGGTAGAATCTAGTATTTGATTTTCATACTTGTCCCTGTCATTCTTTTGTGCAGTTATGATCTTTTTTATTGTACATCATGTTTACATACTTGGTACCTTGTTGTACTGACCCGCCCGAAGTGCGCTCAATGCGCGTGTATTAGGTACTCGATTAGGTGATCAGAGCTTAGGATCCTTGTTGACATTTAGGATAGCTCCAATGTTCCGGAGCATGTCATTTTGGCACTGTTCTTCCATTACGGCTAGGTATATTCAGGGGTACGACGGGGCTTTGTCCCATCATAGTTTACTGTCCAAACTCGTAGAGGTTTGTATTCATATGTGGGCTGGACTTGCATGAGTTGTATTTATATTATTGTACAGTTGTAGTCCCATTCGGGTGTTATACATTATGGCAGCCTTGTCGGCTTTGTCTTTGCAAAAAAAAAATGATGAGTGTTATTTAGCTTCCGCGGGTTACTTGTGTTGTATGGGTAGAAGAGTGCCCAGCTAGGGCACCAGTCGTGGGCCCGGAGTTCGGGTCGTGACAGGGGGGTTCGAAATTTGGAAAGAAAATGGCTAAGTGTGGGAGATATCTGTGAAGGGAAGACAAGTGGACAAGTGTGGGAGATATTTGTGAGACAAGTGGACAAGTGGGGTCCCCCACCACTTGTGAGATATTCATCTATATTATGCAACGCTTTGCAAGACTTAGCTCAAAGATATTTTCATCATCCAAACTCTCTTATCTCTCCCTTGTTCTTGAGGGTCTCGAAAATCTTGAGCAAAAGTGAAGAATAAGAGTTGATTATTCTCCTAGATTAAGCACCCTAATCAAGTTCTAAACCAAGTTAACTCTCCCGGTTTATCAACCACGGTTTGGCCGAAAGTTGGGTAGAAATCCTAAGCTTGTTTATGAACATTTTGGAAGTAAAACAAGAATGAAAGATGGTTACAAGCTTGTAGTGGATACATGTGTGTGATTGGAACTTGAAGAATAGGAGCTAAGACAAAACTATTGTTATACCCCGTAAGTCCAGGACATGTATAAGAGAATGTACGTAAGGAATCAAGACTTAAAAAATTGGTACGAAAGGAAGAATTGTTTTTAGGCGGAAAATCTTAGAGCGTCGGAAAGGAAAAATGTTAGTTGATGAGAATTGGATTCTCAAAATGCAATATTTGAAGAATATGGAACTTATTAACATTATGGAAATTTATTTTCTGGATTTGGTCACGTGGGGCCCACGGAGAATTTTACGTTTGTGGGGCCCACGAGGGTTACGGAATTTTATAGATGAATGAGAGGGGGACACGTGGCACCTCCCCCCCCAATGGTCTTGGACGAAAATATTCAAGGGTAAAATTGTCATTGACCATGGTAGATGAATAAGTCTTGCTAGCGTGAGATTGTTGACTTGTCAACTTGGCTAGTTAATTAATGATCTTCATCCTAGCCACACATTTGTTATAATCTTGACCACTTGTGTTATATATACACACTAGTGCAAGACTTGTCTTGACACTTAGAAAAATTTGAGGAACTTTGAGATAGCACTGGAGCTCTCGGCTTTGAGAAATTCCACAAAAAGATTTTAGTTTGTGATGCATTATTCACAAGACATTAACGAGGTCACAAGGGTATTGTAAGCATATCTCAATAGAAAGATTTGGAAAAAGCAGCGTTTTCACGTTAGTCATGGCGAAAACCTAAGTCGTTTTCACAAGTTTGGATTGGAAATGGAAGAGAAGTTGGTTGTGAACTTCTAAGGGCTTCAAATAGTGGATTGGAGCGTAAAGGAAAGGAGCTAAGAATTGCTAAGGAGCGACTTTGAATCTTGGAAATTTTAAGGGCTTGTAAAGGTATAAATCTTGTCGTTTTAGCAATTAAAGTTTACTTATCATTATAGTTATGGATATTAGTGTTATACCCCGTAGTTCCAGGGTATGTATGCGAGGACGTACGTACGAGAATACGACAGAAAGATTGGAAAGGAGGAAAGAGGTGAATTTTCCACGGAAAAGTTTAGGTTTTGTGAAGGAAAAGGTTCGTTAATGGGAATTGGATTCCCAGTTTGGTGTCGGACTTCTGGAATATTAGATAATTATGGAATTTTATTTTGGAAATGGTCACGTGGGGCCAGGGAGAAATTCTGATTTTGTAGAACAGCTTTGATTTTGAGATTTTGGCCGTTATGGATATTTTGGAAGGCGAAATATTTTGGGCCAGCGAGGCGACACGTGTCACCCCGTGGCACCGCGGCGAAATATGTTTGTCTGGCCGGTTAAGTCGTTTTTAAATGAAGCGTTCTACCTAACTGCGAAGGGTAAATTACGGCTATGTCATTTAGTATTTTTGCGGATTTTTAGAGAGACAAAGCGTTTTGGACCAGCGAGAGGCAACAGCGCACCTCCGTTGGTGGACTGAAGAGAGCGTTAGGGCGATTGAATGAGCAAAGTCTTGGTTGATTTTGTGTAGATATTTGTGAGGTTTTAAGGAGTAGGGTCTAGGGGCGCTTGGGCATATCTTGGCCTCAGCCCCCTTGCAGCTAGATCTTGGCCGTTGGTTGGCCTTTGCTTAGCTATAAATACCCTCCGCTGAAGACTGCCATCCGTTCCATAATTTCCAAGTCTTGAAAACCTCCCTCATCCTTGTTGGTTTCGTCCCTCCTCTTCCTTTGTGAGGCCTTGGCCAGAGGTGCACCACTCCTGAGGCCTTGGCGAGGTACCACTCACAGTGGTGTCAGTAGGGTACCCCACTCTTGGTAGGAAATACTCTCAGTATTGTTATAATGCCCAAATTACCTTAGTAGTATACCTTGTAGTATTCAGGTTATACTATCTGGCGGAAATACTATTATACTTCGTCGGTCACAAAGCGAAACCACAGGAAAATCTCCGTAGTCAGTTGGAGTATTGTGTAGAAGTTAGTTAGAACTTCTAAGGGTGGTTTAGAGCGGGTTGGGCGCTCGGAGTTGGAGCTAAGCGATTGCCAGGATCGACTTTATACTTGGATAATTATGGGCTTATCGAGGTAAATATCTTGTCCTCTATTGTAATTGGAAATTACATGTTGTTAGATTATATAGTTGAAGTATACTATATATAGAACTAAGCTTAGTCTTTGCGGCAATGTCTTTTGACTTAAGCTGAAGAAGCCCAGAGCTGTAATTACATAGGTGCGTATTCTGATAGACTTGTGTAGTAATCTTGTGGGGTAGAATTGTACCGTTCGGGTTAGATGTATAACCCACTGGTTGGCTTGGTAGCGGCCAGTTAGAGGAGGAGATTTACGCTGTTTGGGGGAGAGTCTTTGCCAAATTTTACGTAGAATGTTCTCGATAAGATCTTGATGTTAATAAGCGCCTGCGTGGCCCTATGGGTTGAAGTACTACGTGTGGCGCGTTACTGGCAAGGAGTGGCGAGCGGTTGGAAGTACTTGGGCGTTTTGCTATTAGTCGATGCTCGTCGCGAGTGCGTGAACCTCTTACTATCTCTTCTGGCGTGATATGTGTGAACTATGTAGTGCGGTGAAGCGTCATGTACTAAATGTATTTGATTGGTGTAAAACATAAAGTGTTATAACGGCTTTATGGGAAGTTGGTTATAACGGCTTTATGTTGGTAAGAAAATACATGTGGTTTTTAAAAGGTAACGATTTGAACTATAAGCGGCTTGTTATGTGTTAATAAAGAACTTGAAGTATTTGAAAAGAGTTTTGAATCATTTTGAGAAGAAGTAATACTTGATTTGTTTTGAAAACTTAAGAGTTATACTAGCTTTATGGAAAGTTAGGTATAACGTCTTAAGAATGTTTCTTGATTTTGGAAATCAGAATGTGTATCGACAAACCAACTGCGGCGTTAATAAAGGAAATGTTTTGTGATTAAGTATTATTAAAACCGGTAGAAACTTCCATCTGCATAGAAGCTAAGATGAGACAAAATGATATTTCTAGATCATGTTCTTTGTAATAAGATTGTTGCAAACAAGAATATCTACTCGCATATAAGACTTATGTTTCTCGGATAGTTTAAAGGAGAATTATATTCTTAAATGAATAAGACTATGAACTACGAAACCTTTCTAAGTAAGAAACATGAACATTTGAAATTAGGCAAACTTGGGCGTTTGGAAAATAATGTTGTTACTTGAGTTTTACAAAGAGAAGTGTTTTGATTTACTTGAAAAGATAATCACTATATTTTCATATACTACGGGCATTGTGTGACTTTTGTGAAAGTAGCGTGCACCTTTTAAAGTTAATGTATGAAGTACTTTGGGGATAAAACCGAACTTGTTAGCATATAGTAGAAAGTACCTTGTGTGTATAACTTGATTGTGTTGGTTTGTGATAGCACAGTAATACTTTCTTGTTGATTTGATAAGTAAACATGCTAGGATCTACGTGTGTTAGTATCTTGTGATGTTTGTATGAAGGGTTTTCCTTTGTTGTGCTTATGTTGTTTAACGATAATTTGTTATGATAGTATTATACATCACTCGTCTCTTGAGATGATTAGAGTTAAGCGCCTCCGTCTGCGGGGGTAGACTTCGGCGGGTCGATGGACCTATGATTCGAACTACCGTCATGCGGGTCGAGGGCTATCGCGGGCTGCGGGAGTTCGAGTTAGAGATCACGGCCCTTGTGGTCATGCGGTCCTTGTGGCCGTGCGGACGGCGAGTCGGGGCGGCTGGGAGTAGCTACCCTCGATGCGGGGTTATACCTCATGCGGGCCGTCGGATTGGCCTATCGCGGGTGCGGAAAGTTCGAGGCTGAAGCGCGCATTAGATCTGCGGGCAAGTGGTCGGCTTGATCATGTAACGGTGCAAACAGATCTTATAATCTGATTCGACGCTTGTTGAATGCTGTAGGTGTTAGTAGTCGGCTATGCCTTACGTCTTACCACATGCGTGTTATTATGCGCAGTGGGACACGGTGTTCATGTGTGTTCCTTGGTGCTTTTATATCATAAAGCTGGCGGTGAGAAGGTATTCGGCATGATTGATGTTGTGGGCGTGAGACCCGTTGTTATATTTGAGTGATGACTTGAGGCATGAGTCACGACTTGACATGGCTTATTGTGTATGAAGCGTAGTTTGGTTATCATACATGTCTCTGCTTTATAGACTATTATGATTTCATTTCTGATATTTTTAGTTTCACGTACTAAATTGTTATCTGACCTCCCCGAAGCTGCGTTCATGCAGCGAGTAAAGGTACACGATCATTGATCCTCGCTCTTGGAGTCGCGATTCGGCGTGTGAAAGCTCGTTTCTCGGAGCTTATCGGTGGTATAGTCCACTGTTGTTGTAAGTGTTTACATTCGGGGTATGGCGGAACCTGTCCGCCATTGTTATCGTATCATTTCTTAAGTGCATGTAATCTTGTTGTAGGCGGGGTTTGTAAAAAGGATTAAAGCGTTCGTATTGGAAAAAGTTGTTATTTATATATATGCGAAAAGCGAAGTTTTCTCAGTTATTGTTTCATATTTCATAATATGTCTTGTATTGTTTATGTTCGCTGATTTCTCGATGTTGTATCACTAGGGTGCGGGGTAAGGCACGATCACGGGCCGGAATCGGTCGTGACAAAAAGTGATATCGAAGCGATTAATCCTCGGAAAGTGTCTGGCCGTATCGATGGAAGTCTTGATTATCGGTGTGTTGTGCACCACGCGAATGTCGAGGAGGCTATAGGATATTTAGGATTGATTTCTATTCTTCTCACTCGAGATCGTGCCTTAGAGCGTGTTGTAAGTTGGACCCTCTGCGAAATTCATTCCACTTATCGTTATGCCTCGCGTAGGAAACCGGGCCCGGGAGGCGAGCGGCCGAGGAGCTGCGAGTTGAGTTGAAGGTTGCGAGGGCACGGGCCCGATCTTTACCTAGGGTAGTCTTCGTTCGGGGATTTACTGCGACGTCGCTAGCCCGAGTTTAGCGATGGCGAGATCCTCTGCGTCCATGATATTTGAACCGTTCCACGGCCAGAGCGGTGAATATAGATTGCAAGGCGACCACATGTTACTAGTATGGATTTGGCTACGGAGATTATACGATGTACCACGAGTCTTGATGACTACCTAAGAGGTTGTGCGAAGTAATTCTTGATTGGGCTTGAGCATGGCACGTATGCGGGCTTATGCAGTGAGAAAGCGTAGAGATCGGCGGGTTAACGGGGCAATGAGAAGAGGGCGAGCGTGAGTCCTTGGTAACTTTCAAGGTGAGTATACCTTAAGTGCTATGTTACGATAGCGGCGTGGTAGTTGTGATTAGAAATCATGGTGGGTTAGCGGTAAGATTTTGGGGATAGAGAAAGTGTGAGCCTTAGAGTGTTATGCGTCAGGACCTTAGAGGTAAGGCGTCTCGAGTAAAGGTGTAGTGTTATGTTTGATCCTTATCCAGTGCATAGTGCCGCGTGAGCTATGTTTGGGATAGGTCCTAAGTGGTATGAAGCGAAGAGGGTAGTTGAGCTAAGAAGACGCTAGGTTTTGTAGCGATGTTTTGAGATTGTTCGCCGGGAGATAGTATTTTGCGCCTTAGGTCGGGTTGAGGCGGCGTTGCGGTCAACGCGGCATGTTTGAGTGGTGGGAATGCGGTTGTGGTGGTCGCCTTGTGGTAGAAGTCACGAGGGTGTTAGGCTCGAGTTTAGTTAACTAGCGTGCGAGTTCGTGGATGCGTTCGACGGTGGTCGGTCGATGATGAGCAGCCATCGTGTTCTTGATCGGGGCCGTTCACTCAGCGATGTTGATTTATCGGAGAAGGTTGTAAGAGTGCACGGTGCCTACCTTCACCTTATGGCGAACGGTGGAGCCAGATTCTGCTGTTTTTGACATTTGGAAGTTTTACGAGGCGGGGTTAATGTTATACCGTAGTTCGAGGTATGTATGCGAGGGCGTCGTGAGAATCTGCGAAAGATTGGAAAGGAAGAAAGAAGCGATTTTCCACGGAAAAGTTTCAGTTTTTGTGAAGGAAAAAGGTTGTTTATAGAATTGGATTCCCGGTTGGTATTCGGACTTCTGGAATATTAGAGAATTATGGAATTTTATTTTCGAAAATGGTCACGTGGGGCCCGGGAGAAATTTTACAGTTTTGTGGATTAGCTTTGATTTTGAGATTTTAGCGTTTTGGATATTTTGGAAGGCGAAATATTTTGGGCGAATCGGGGCGACACGTGTCACCCCGTGTGGCACCTTTGGGCGAAATATGTTTATCTGACGGTTAAGTCGTTTTCGTGACGTTTCCACCCGACTTTCGTAGGGAATTTCGACTATGTCATTTAGTATTTTGCGGATTTTTGAGAGGCAGAACATTTGGACAGCGAGAGCGGCGCTTGGCACCTAGGTTGGTAGGCAAAGTGGGCGACACGTGGGCGATTGGGAATGGCGAGTGGGAGATATTTTAGTAGATATTTTGTGTGCAAGTTGGCTGAGTACATGGGTGAATCTTGGCCCTACACTTGCTAACACTTGGCTAGATCTTGGCCATTGGTTGGCCTTGGCTTATCTTATAAATACCCTCTCTTTGATGAACTTCGTCCAAAATGCCTAAGTCTTGAGCCTTCCTCTGCACCGTTGAGGCCCACTTGGCGAGAGTTCCCCATAGTGGGGTAAGTAGAGGGTAGCCACTCCTTTGTGGTGTGGCGTGGGGTGCCCACTGCCTAGTGTTTCATTATAAATACCACTCTTGGTAGAAATACTCTCAAAGTATTGTTGTTATGCCCAATTACCTTAGCCTTATACCTTGTTGTATTCTAAGGTTATACGCTAAAAGCCAGAAAATACTATTATACTTCAGTCGGTCACAAAACCGTAACCACTAGGAAAATCTCCGTAGTCAGATTTGGAGTATTGTGTAGAAGTTAGTTAGAAGCTTCTAAGGGTGGTTAAGCGGGTTGGCGCTCGGAGTTGAGCTAAGCGATTGCCGGGATCGACTTTATACTTGGATAATTATGGGCTTATCGAGGTAACTATCTTGTCCCACTTTTGTAATTGGATATTACATGTTGTAAGAATATATAGTTAAAGTATACTATATATATATAGCGAGGAACATAGCTTTGTGTAATGTCCTTGGACTTAAGCTGAAGAAGCTGACTGTAATTACATGGGGTGTATTCTGATGGAGCTTGTGTAGTAGTAGTGGGTAGAATTGTACCCGTTAGGGTTAGATGTATAACCCACTGGTTGGCTTGGTAGCGGCCTCGATAGAGAGGAGATTTCTGACGTTGCGGGAGTCTTTGCGAATTTTACGTAGAAGTTCTGCGATGAGACCTAAATGTTAATAAGCGCCTTGTGGCCTTATAGGTGGAAGTACTACGTGTGTGCGTTCGCGGCAGGAGTAGGCGGCGGAAGTACTCGGGCGTTTTGCTATTAGTCGATAATCGTCGCGGTATGTGAACCTCTTATCTCTCTGGCATGATATGTGTAAACTATGTAGTGCGGTGAGCGTGCATGTGCTAAATGTGTTTGAGTGGTTTAAAACATAAAGTGTTATAACGGCTTTACGGGAAGTTAGTTATAACGACTTTATGTTAGTGAAAAATACATGTAGTTTTAAAGGTAAGTGATTTGAACTATAAGCGGCTTGTTATATGATGAAAGAACTTGAAGTATTTTCAAAGATTTTTGAATCATTTTGAAAGGAAGTAATACTTGGTGTTTGAAAACTTAAGAGTTATACTAGCTTTATGGGAAGTTAGGTATAACGGCAGAATGCTTTCTTGATTTCGGAAATCGGAGATGTGTATCGACAAACCAACTGCGGCGTTAATAAAGAAATGTTTTGAATAATTAAGTATTATGAAAACGATAAAACTAAATGCATAGAAGCTAAGATGAGACAAAATGATATTTCTAGATCATGATTCTTTGTAATAAGATTATTATAAACAAGAATATCCTACTACGCATAAGGCTTATGTTTCTCAGTTGTTTAAAAGAGAATTATATTCTTAAATGAATAAGACTATGAACTACGGAACCTTTCTAAAATAAGAAGCGTGAGCATTTGAAATTAGGCAAACTTGGGCGTTTGAAAAAATAATGTTGTTACTTGATTTTACAAAGGTAAGGATTTTAGTTTTTCTTAAAAGAATGATCACTCTATTTTATACTACGGGTATTGTGTGACTTATGTGAAAAAGCAGATCTTTTAAGATTTTAATGTGTGAAGTACTTTGGGGATAGATACTAGAACTTGTTAGTAGAAAGTACCTTGTGTGAATAACTTGATTGTATTGGTTTGTGATAGCCTTGTAATACTTTCTTGTTGCTTTGATAAGTAAGCGTGTTAGGATCTCGTGTGTTAGTATCTTGTGATGTTTGTGTAAAGGGGTTTCATTGATTGTGCTTATTAACTATCGATCGTTATGATAGTATTGTGGCATTCATCTCTTGAGATGATTAGGGAGTTAAGCTGCCCTCCGATGCGGGGTAGACTTCGGGCGGGTCGATGGACTATGATTCGAGATACCTCATGCGGGTCACGAGGGCCTATGCTTGAGCTACGAGTTCAGTTAGTGTTCGTCCTTTATGGGCATGCGGTCACTTGTGGCCATGCGGACTCGAAGGTCGGGGCGATCTTGGGAGTAGCTACCCTCGTCGCGGGAATACCTGCGTGCGGGCGATGAGATTGGCTATCGGAGGCTGCGGGAAGTTCGGGACTAGCGCGCATTAGATCTGCGGGCAAGTGGCGGCTTTGATCATGGCGGTCTGAAGCGAATCTTATAATCGATTTATGACCTTGTTAGTGCGGTGAGTGTTAGTAGTCGGCTATGCCTTACGTACTTACCTGTCTGTTTTATTAGGACATAGTGGGACTGGTGTTCATGTGTATTCCTTGGTGCTTGTATATCATAAAGCTGGCGGTGAGGAAGGTATTCCACGAGCGCGATTGATGTTGTGGGCGTGAGACCCGTTATTAAATTGAGTGATGACTTGAGGTGTGAGTCACGACTTGACATGGCCCCTTATTATGGTGAAGCGTAGTTTGGTTATCATACATGTCTCTGCTTTGTATAGACTACTATGATTTCATTTCTGATGTTATTTTAGTTTCACATCTCATTTTTGTTATCTTGACCTCCTTGAAGTGCGTTCATCCGCGAGTTGAGTATCGATCGTTGATCTAGCTCTGAGTCGCGGTTCGGCGTTTGGGAAGCTCGCGTTTCTCGGGCTTATCGGTGGTATAGTCACTTGTCGTAGTAAGTGTTTACATTAGGGGTTTGGCGGGCCCTGTCATTGTGATCGATATCATTCTTAGAAGTGCATGAAATCTTTATTTGTAGGCGGGGAGTTGGTAAAAAGAGATTAAAGTACATTCATTTGTAAAGGTTGATGGTTATATATATGCAGAAAACGAAGTTTCCTGAGTTATTGTTTTATATTTACATTATCTCATATTTGTTGTTTTATGTTCCGATTACTGCGATGTGGTGTCACTAGGGTGCAGGTAAGGCACGATCACGGAGCGATTTAGTCGTGACAAAGTGAGTATCGAAGCGATTAATCCTCGGAAAGTGTCTGAGACAGTATCGGTGAGTCTTGATTATCGGTGTGTTGTGCACCACTAATAATCGAGGAGGCTATAGGATATTTAGGATTGGTTTCTATTCTTCTCACTCTGAGATCGTGCCTTAGAGGCATGTTGTAAGATTGGACCCTACGTGAAATTCATTCCATATCGTTATGCCTCGCGTGGGAGCAACCGGGCGGGAGAGCGGGAGCGAGGAGGCGAGTTGAGTTGAGAAGGTTGCGAGGCGAGCCCGATCATTACCTAGGGTAGTCTTCATTCGGGAAGTTTTGCAGCGTCGCTGCCCAGTGAGTTTGCAGCGGCGGCGGTCTCTGATGACCATAATATTTGAACGCCCGGTTCCACGGCCAGAGCAGAGAATATAGATTGCCAGAGACAACCACATTACTAGCTATAGATTTGGCTACGGAGTATACGATGTACTGCGTCTCCATGCGGAGGACTATCTCAAAGAGGTTGTGCAGAGTAATTCTTGATTAGGCACGGCATGGCACGCTTTATTATGCGGGCTTATGCGCTTGGCAGAAAGCGTAGAGATCGGCGGGTTAACGAAGGACAACGAGAAGAGGGCGGGCGGCAAGGTCCTTTGGTAGCTTTCAAGGTGAGTATACCTTAAGTGCTATGTTACGATGGCGGTGTGTTAGTTGTGATTAGAATCGTGGTGGGTTAGCAGGAGTAAGATTTTGGGGATAAGAAGGTGTGAGCCTTAGAGTGTTATCACGTAAAGACCTTAGAGGTAAGGCATCTCGAGAAAGGTGTAGTGTTATGTTTGACCCTTATAGGAGTGCATAGTGCGCGTGAGCTATGTTAGTGGGATAAGTCCCGAGTGGCGTGATTTGAAAGAAGGTAGTCGGTAATTTAGGAAGACCGCTAGGTTTTTAATATGATTGTGAATTATTATTATTATTCCTTCGGGAAGCTGGTGTTTCTTGCAATCTGGTCGGGTTGAGGCCATGTTGCGGGTCAACCCTTGGCGGTATGGTGGTGAGGTCGGTTTGTGGTGGTCACTTGTGGTAGGAGTCGCGAGGTGTTAGGCCCGTATTTTAATTGCTTGTGCAAGTTCGTGGATGCGTTCGGCCGGTGTTCGGGCGATGGGGCAGCCTATCGTGTTCTTGGTCGAGTCGTTCCTCGGCGATGTTGTTGTTATCTGAAAAGGTTGTGAGGTTGCAGGTGCCTACCCCATAATGTGAACAGTGGAGCCCGAAGTGCAGGCACATTTTCTCTTTGGGAGTTTGTACGAGCGGGGCTAGGAACTTCGGAGTGAGTCTCGTATCGCGTGCGCCCTCGGGCGGTGTTTTGATTTGGGGTAGGCTGTGAGGATCGTTGTCTCCGGTTGAAGTGTTTAAGCTACCATGTCGGTGTTCGGATGTCGTCTTGTGGCGCCTTGTAGGCGAATGCAAGTTAGGTCGATTGGTTCGATGTTAGCGGGGTTGAGATAGTTGGTTGAGCTTGTTCCGGTGATTTGTGGATAGTGAAGCTTGTCTAGAAGAAGTTACAGCGGCTCGGAGGAATCGTCGCGGATGTCAGCAACGGCGCTTAGAGTTGAGGTTGTGATCGGTCTTTGAAAGTACACCGGGAGGTGTGAGTTTTGAAGCGGAAGGAACTTAGCGAACTTTGGGCCTTTGTGAGTTCATGTGAAGAATAGGCGGGTTGCCTATATGTTAGCATTTGCCGTCCGAACTTAGGAAGAAGGGCGTCCGGTCTTCGTATTGTTATGTTGGAAAGTATCGAAGATCCGTCGAGAATGTTCGATTAATGATGACCACGTTAGAGATAGTAACCCGAGTTTTGGAGAAGCCCGTATCGGAATGTGGTAAGAGTTCGAGTGTCACGAGATCCTCCGGATCATAAGACCGGTACCATTTGTTAGATGCGTCGGACAAGGCTCGCGACAAAGTGACAAAGTAGTATTATTTGTGGTGATGTAGAGGTGTTTCCTCGTGGACTTAGATGTGAAGTTTTGCGCGAGGTGTTTCCATGGCCGGTGTGGTGAGGATTGTTTAAATGAGTATAGTAGTGAAGACTATCTTATCGCGTGTTCGTTTTGAGACTTAGAAGGAACATTGGGGGCGAATGTTTCTAAGGGGAAGAATGTTATACCCGTAGTTCGAGGTATGTATGCGGGGCGTGCGTGCGAGAATGACGAAAGATGGAAAGGAAGAAAGAGCGATTTTCCACGGAAAAGTTTCGGTTTTGTGAAGGAAAAAGGTTCGTTTATGGAATTGGATTCCCAGTTTGTCGTCATCCGGACTTCTGGAATATTGAGAATTATGGAAATTTTATTTTCGAAAATGGTCACGTGGGGCCCGGGAGAAATTCTACAGTTTTGTGGAGTGGCCGCTTTGATTTTGAGATTTTAGCGGATTTTGGATATTTTGGAAGGCGAAATATTTTGGGCGAATCGGGGGCGACACGTGTCACCATTAATGGCACGCTTTGGTAGGCCCGAAATATGTTTGTGCTGCTGACACTTTGGTTAGAGTCGTTTTTCAGCCAGAAAGCGTTTTCCACGACTTTCGTAGAAGGAATTTCACAGAGCTATGTCATTTATATATATGTATTTTACTTGGATTTTTAGAGGCGGAACATTTTGGACAGCGAGAAGTGACGGCAGCACCCTCACCGTTGGTGGGCAAAGTGGGCGCAGCATGGACGATTGGGAATGGCCAGTGGGAGATATTTTTGGTAGATATTTTGTGTGCAAGTTGGCTAGGGTACATGGGTGAATCTTGACCCACTACCACTTGCGCAACATACTTGGCTAGATCTTGGCCGTTGGTTGGCCTTGACAATGTCTTATAAATACCCTCTCCTTTGATGAACTTGCATCCCAGTCAAATGCCTAGAATCTTGAGCCTTCCCCTCATAAAGCTTGCGTGAGGCCCCCCCTTGGCCAGGAGTCCCCCCATGAGTGGGGTAGAGCGAGGTAGCCACCATAAAGCTGTGGTGTGGCCGTGGGGTACCCACACACAGCCTAGTGTTTTATAAATGTCATCTCTTAGTGAAATACTCTCAAAAGTATTGTTATTTATACTAAATTACCTTAGCCTTATACCATGTTGTATTCTAAGGATTTATACGCTTCTGAAAAGCCGAGAAAATACTATTATGCTTCCACGTCGGTCACAAAACCGTAACCACCAGGAGGAAAATCTCCATAGTCAGTTGGAGTATTGTGTAGAAGTTAGTTAGAACTTCTAAGGGGTGGTTTAGAGCGGGATCTGGAGCGCTGGAGTTAGACTAAGCGATTGCCCGGGATCGACTTTATACTTGGATAATTATAGACTATCGAGAGTAACTATCTTGTCCCACTTTTGTAATTGGATATTCGTATTTGTAGGAATATATAGTTAAAGTATACTATATATATATAGCGAGCATAGCTTGTGTGATGTCCTTGGACTTAGCTTTGAAGAAGCTATTGTAATTACATAGGGGTGTATGGCCTGATGGGACTTGTGTAGTAGTGCGATGGGTAGAATTGTACCCAGTTAGGGTTGGATTATACTCTTATGCAGTTGAAACTGTGCTTAGTGGCCGCCTCGATAGAGGAGGAGATTCTGCATTTGTTGCGGGGAGAGTCTTCTTGCCAATTTACACGTAGAAGTTCTCTGATGAGACCTAAATGTTAATAAAGCGCACTTGTGGCCTTATGGGTGGAAGTACTACGTGTGGCGTTACTGCTTGGCCAGGAGTAGCGGCGGGCAACCAGCGACTCGGAGCATTTTGCTATTGATCGATAATCGTCGCGGTATGTGAACCTCTTCCTATCTCTCTGGCGTGATATGTGGCAAACTATGTGATGCGGTGAGCGTGCATGTGCTAAATGTGTTTAGTGGTTTTAAAACGCCAAAGTGTTATAAGCGACTTTACGGGAAGTTGGTTATAACGACTTTATGTTAGTAATGAAAAATACATGTGGTTTTAAAAGGTAAAGCGATTTGAACTATAAGCGGCATGTTATATGATAAGAAAGAACTTGAAGTATTTTCAAAGATTTTTGAATCCCATTTTGAAAGGAGAAGTAATACCTTGGTGTTTGAAAACTTAAGAGTTATACTAGCTTTATGGGAAGTTGAGGTATAACAGCTTAGAATCTTTGCGATTTGGAAATCGGAATGTGTATCGACAAACCAGCTTTAAAGCGTTAATAAAGAAATGTTTGAATAATTAAGTATTATGAAAACGATGAAGCTTCCAATCTGCATAGAAGCTAAAGATGAGACAAAATGATATTTCCTAGATCATGGGCATTTCTTGTAATAAGATTATTATAAACAAGAATATCCTACTCATGCCGCAATAAAATATGTTTCAGTTATTTAAAGAAATTATATTCTTAAATGAATAAGACTATGAACTCTGGAACCTTTCTAAAATAAAGCGTGAACATTTGAAATTGAAGGCAAACTTGGGCGTTTGAAAAAATAATGTTGTTACTTGATTTTACAAAGGTAAAGATTTTAGTTTTCTTAAAAGAATGACAGTCACTCTATTTTATACTACGGGTATTGTGTGACTTATGTAAGAAAGAAGCAGATCTTTTAAGATTTTAATGTGTAGGAAGTACTTTGAGGATAGATACGAACTTATTCTTAGTAGAAAGTACATTGTGTGAATAACTTGATTGTATTGGTTTGTGATAGCGCTTGTAATACTTTCTTTATTGCTTTGATAAATAAGCGTGTTAGGATCGCTACGTGTGTTAGTATCTTTTGTGATATTTGTGTAAAGGGGTTTCCGCTTGATTGTGTATTAACTTACTCGGATCGTTATGATAGTATTGTGGCGTCGTCTTGAAGATGGTCTGATTAGGGGATTAAGCGCCCTCCAGTCGCGAGAGTGAACTCGGTAGCAGATCGATGGACACATGATTGAGATACCTCAATACTGCGGAGTCTAACGAGGGCTATCTGCGAACTACGAGGGATTCGAGTTAGTGTTAAGTCGCCCTTTATGGGCATGCGGTCCTTGTGGCGTGCACGGACTCGAAGGTCGGGGCGATGCTTAGGATGTAGCTACCCTGATGCGAGGAATACCTCATGCGGGCGATTGAGATTGGCCTATCTTGGAGGCTGCGGGAAGTTCGAGGACTGAAGCGCGCATTAGATGCTGCGGGCAAGTGGCGGCTTTGATCATAAGGCGGTCTAGAGCGAGATCTTATGACTGATTTATGACCTTGTTGATGCGGTGAGTGTTAGTGATCGGCTATGCCTTACCGTTACTTACCACTGTCACGATTTTATTAGAGACACGAGTGGGACACAGGTGTTCATGTGTATTCCTTAGTACTTGTATATCGCCAAAGCTGCCAGGCGGTGATGAGAGAGTATTCCACGGAAGGAGCACGATTGATGTTGTGGGCGTGAGACCAGTTGTTAAATTAGTGATGACTTAACGAGGTGTGAGTCCGCGACTTGACATGGCCCCTTATTTATGAGTAGAAGCGCATGGTTTGGTTATCATACATGTCTCACGCACTTTGCTTATAGACTACTATGATTTCATTTCTGGTATGTTATTTTTAGTTTCACATGCACTTTCGGTACTGTTATCGCGGCCTCGCCCGAGAGCTGCGTTCATAATACAGCGAGTTGAAGTGCATCGATGCGTTGATCCTAGCTCTCGGGGTCACTGTGAGTTCAGCGTTTGGGAAGCTCCGTTTCTCAGGAAACGCTTATCGGTGGGCATAGTCACGCCTGTCGTAGTAAAGTGTTTACATTCGAGGGGTTTTGGCGGGACCTGTCCACGCCCATTGTAAATCATCGTCATCATTCTTAGAAGTGCATGTAAAATTTATTGTAGGTGAGGAGTTGGTAAAAAGAGATTAAAATTTTGTTCATTTGTAAAAGAGTTGATGGTTATATATCATGCGAAAACCGGCAAGTTTCCATGATTATTGTTTTATATTTC
>JAQGDG010000479.1:0-134320 GCA_029844215.1 Przewalskia tangutica | reverse complement strand
AGCGGCTGAATGCGAGACGCTTGGCGCCGGTTATGTTTGAGGAGTTGCGGGAGGTTGCGGTAGCCGGAATGCGAGGCGCGCCAGGAATGTTGGTGATTATTCTGCACGAGTGAAGCGTAGGCGGATTTTCTTAGCAGTAGAACAGCAGAGATATTTTGTTTAAAACCTATGGGAGGGTGACAAGTGTCCCTCCCATCCTTTTATCAGTGGCCTATTTTAGGCCAAGTCTTGGAAGACTTGGCCATTTCATTTCAAAACCCTCCCAAGAAAAACCCTGCTCCCTTCTCTAATTTTTGATGAAAACCTAGCTTAAGAGGAAGCGTGGGCGTGTGAGAAGGAAAAGTGTGGGTAAACTTGTGAGAAGCGGTAGGCAGAGTTTGTGTTTGAAAAGAAGTGGAAAAAAGGGGCTTTTGTGGGTTTCTCCAAAGGTAAAAGTTTCCCCTTCTCTTGGTTATGAGTTATACTTGTTATAGTAGTTTAGAAATGAGCCTGAAGCTGTTATATTTGAGTAGTTTAGAATTGAGCCTGAGGCTGTTTTATTTGAATAGATTTGGATCTTGTTGTCTTGTTGAAACCGAAAATGGGCATGTTAGCCTTAAGATTTTAACTTCAATTTGGTTACTAATTTGGTCGTCGCATGTTGTAAAGGGGGATTGTAGTTGTTGAAGATGTCTAGGGCTAGATATCATGTTAGACCTAAGAACTTGGATTGGAAAAGAGTTGGAAAGGGGTTTAGGATTGGTTTATTGTTGGCCAAGAATGGCATGAAAATTATTGGTTTATTTTGTATCATTGTGGGGCGAATTTTCTGGCGTCTGTAAAGGCGTGTAATCCCACTTTGTGGTTAGCCGAATTGTGTGCCTTAAATGTGGCGTTGGTTATTGAAATTCGGCCTTGAAAGGTGGCATAGTAAGTAGAACCAAAGGAAGTGTTGTCAGGCTTTCCGTAGAATGTAGGGACCTGCACTTAGTTATTCTACGTTCGAAGCTAGAGATTGATAGGCGTTTATGACCATATAGGTTTGAAGTACTACAAGTAGCATATCTACTTAAGGAGATAGTCTTGTGGAGCATTTTGCTTATTGTCGACAATCGTCGCGAGGTATGTGATTCTTCCTATCCTCTTGAAAGATGACTTTTTGTGAAATATATAGGGCGGTAGACGCACGTGTGTTAAAGGAACTAAATTTCCCTTTTGTGCCTTGACTTGATATGAAGTGTAAGGTCTTGATTATGTGAAAAAGTAGTAAACTTTCATTCGTTAGAAATGGGTACTTAGGTTAAAGAATAAGCCCTCTTGGTCTCATAAGGGGGCTTATAATTGTAATTGGTTGGTTTAAAACATAAAGTGTTATAACGGCTTTATGGGAAGTTTGTTATAACCACTTTATGTAGGTAAAGGATGGTTTGTTGATTTCAAAGATAAGAGGCTCGACGTATTATTGGCCTAAATGGTCGAAAAGTGTGAAACCTCGTTCGTGAGAAATGAGTACTTGGTTGTTAAAAGAATAATGTTATAAATTTGGAAATGGGAATAAGGATCGAACAAGCCAATGCAGCGTTAATAAAGGAAAGAAGTAATGACAATTTATCATGTTAAAACCAGTAGAAACCTCCATCTGCATAAAAGCTAAGATAAGACAAAATGGTATTACATTTCCTAGATCATGGTACTCTAATAAGAATTATTGAAATCAAGTTTTGATCTTCTTAAAAATTCCAAAGTAAGGAATTCGATTTCTAAAAGAAAAGAGGCTTAAGAATTGGAAGTGTTTCGTTTTAAAAGAAAGGCATGGTCTTGTCTTGTATTGTTTTAAAGCATAAAGTGTTATAATAGCTTTATGGGAAGTTAATTATAACGACATATGAAAATAAAGAAATGGATTCATTATTGAATTAAAATGGTAACTTGATATTTTTTGAAAATAGAGAAGCGGTTTTCAAATATTGAACTCTTTGTGATTGAAAAACATAAGTGGCTTGGTTATAAAGGTAGAGTACGCCCGATATTAAAGAGGTTAGATACTTGAGTTTCTTTGGTATACTTGACGTTGTGTTAAGAAGTGTTTAAAGTACCTTGAGTTGTGTGTAACTTGCACATGCTGTTGTGATAGCCTTGTTGTGCAAGTGTTTGATTGTGTGCTCCGAGCCTGCCGATGGAGGCGAAGCTATCCGATGATTGATGGACATACCGACACGTTGGGTGGCCGGGTATGCTTTCACTATATCGATCCTTGGACATCTCGACCGTTGGGTAGCCAGCGAGTATGCTTCCATTATGAGTGTTATCTTGTAGTTGTTTGGACATGCGACACGTTGGGTAGCCGGGTATGCTTCCTGATGAGTAGTATCTTGTTATTTGATTGGACATCTCGGCACGTTGGGTAGCCGGGTATGCTTCCAATGAGTATTGTTTTGTTAGTTGTTTGGACATCGTCGTTAAAGGGTAGCCCACGGGTATGCTTCCGAGGATTGTTATCTTGTTATCTCCTTTGGGCATACCGAGCCGTTGGATGGTCCACGGGTATGGACCACTAGGGCGGTTCGGGGCCATGCTTATACCGAAAGTGAGATCGGGCATGCGAGCCATTGTGGGTTAAATTCGGGTTGTATTTGAGTGATTATTTCACGGGCATGAGTCCTCATCTTGATATATTGCTCGTATATTTATGGTCTTGTAGTTTAGTTATCATCATGTCTCGCTTTATATAGACTATTATGATTTCATTCTGATATTTTTCATTTCACATACTTGGTACTGTTGTCTTGACCTCCCGGGGATGCGTTCATGCCGTGAGTTGAGGTACATATTGTTGATCCGCACTCTTAGGATCGCCGTTCGGTTCTCGGAAGCTCCATATCTCCTAAGCTTGTCACGTGATGGTTCCACTGAAGTAGTAGACTTTTGTATATTGAGGGCATGGCGGGAGCACTTGTCCGTCATTATGGTTTCAAAATTCTTAGAAGTGCATGCTTTGTGTGGCGTGTTTGTAAGTGATATAGCTGTTCAAAGTTTTAATTTATGTACAAAAAGGTAACCGTTTGGGTTAGCTCGCTTTCTTTATTTTGTTTCATATCTGTATGTTTTATTTCATTGGTTTTTCTCGATGTTGTATCTTTAGGGTGCCCGGTAAGGCACGATCACGGGCAGGATCGGGTTGTGACAAAAGTGGTATCGAAGCGATTAATCCTCGGAGAAAGTGTCTGAGCCAGTGCTCTAGTAAGTCTTGATTATCGGTGTGTTGTGCACCACATCTATAATCGAGGAGGTTATGGGATATTTAGGATTGGTTTCCATTCTTCTCACTCGAGATCGTGCCTTAGAAAGTGTGTTATAGTTGGACTCCTCGCGTATTCTTTGTATACAGTAATGTCTCCCGCAAGAGCAACCAGAGCCCAGAAGGGCAGCGGCGAAGGAGGCTGCGAGTAGAGCGGCGGCGGTCTCTGCGAGACCACGGCACTGAGCCTCGATCCCACACCGGCGTAGGAGATGGGTTCTGAGGGAGATAGCCCGATTATTGGCGATCGTGGCGAGTACGAGATAGATGGATCGCAGCGGTTCGATGCACCCATGGATTCACGAGTCGAGATAGTTTGAGACTACGGGATTTTCCGGTTGCGGCCCACGAGTACTGGTCGAGGCACGAGGATGATCGCAGGAGTTCATCCGAAGCGATTCTGACGGATCATGAGAGTGATGAGCCGGAGACCGAGTCGGTGATTTTGGGTTCACATCAATGCTGCGTGATCTGCGATGAAGCCCGGTTTGATTCGTGGGAGCTGTCCGGGAGCATGCACCTCCGGTGGTTGAGCGATTTCGAGGCTTTCCTTGGCCATTTCTGCCTCACAGATGAGAGGACACGGCCGACATATTTTTGATCTTGAGACAAAAGAGGCGCCTGATTGGGAGTACAATGTAGAGTTTGACTCATTGGCTCGGTATGTCCTCGCTGCAGTGGCGAATATGGAGGATAGAGTGCACCGTTATATCACGAGACTTCGATGACTACTTAGCGAGAGTTGCACGGGAGTAGCTCTTCATGGAGCATGGATATTGCCGCGTGCGAGCTTATACGCAGGTGTGAGGCGTAGAGTCAGCGGATTAACGAGATCGCGAGAAGAGGGCGAGGACAGCGAGGTCCTCTAGTGACCTTCGAGGCGAGCGGCCTCGAAGATACTAGTTGTGCGCCTCGCCCGGTCTGAGTGCTCCGCCACGATCTTCGGGGACGTTCGGGAGATTCGGGCAGTCGGGGCTCGAAGGTTTGAGTTTTTGGGAAGCGGGGCGTTAGTCGGATGGGACCACCCTACCTCGTTGTGGTCGTTGTGGTAGGCTCAGTAATGGAGTGTCGTCTTTGGAATGGGAGTTTGTTTTGCATCGGCCCGTGAGGCCATTTGCGAGAAATTGTCCAACGGTGCGCGGATGTAGAGACTGACCGCCGGGATCGATGGGTGGTTCATCTCCCTTTTTGTGCGTGCGAGAAGGAACATGAGTAGAACAAAGAGAAGGTGAAGCGATGAATTCTGGTATATTCTTAACCCTACAGAGAATAGTATGCAGTGATGATATGTGATGTGTTAAGTGTTATGTTCGTATAACTTTGTGTTAAAAATGTGATTTAGAAGCCTGATTAGTGAAAAGGGTAAGCCTGGGGATGAGAAAATTTTGAACATTAGAATTTATAACAATCGAGACATTAGAGGTAAGTGGACTAGAGTAAAAGATTTTCTGATGATCCTTGTCGGAAGTACATAGTATGTGGGGAGTATTTTTAGGTGATAAGTCCATGAGTGGCATAGCGATTCTTTTGAGAGTGGAGTAGTGAAGACTATACCGAAGTCTGCGTTTTGGAGACTTAGAAGGAACATTCGGGACGAATGTTTCTAAGGGGGGAAGAATGTTACACCCCGTAAATTCAAGGAGTTAAGATAAGAACATACCAAGGAATATAAGATTTGAAAGTTGATAGATAAGTTGACAAACATGTGTTGGGCCAGTTTGAGTTTACCTTGGAGTGTTGTACCCCAGTTGTTAAGAATTTCAAGGTGTTTAAAGAGCCTAGTGTGTAGTTCGTTAAATCTAGTTTCCAACGCAACAAACCGTTAAATCGATAGGGCAATGAGTCAAAGTTATGGAAGTTACAAGTTAGGTGTGCGATCGAGCAAGCAGCGATTTCGGTTCGAAGTACAGCGCTTGGCCGAATGGAGGCATGGCGCCGGTTATCTTGGGTTCGCGAGGTTGCAGCGCGGAATGCAGCGCGCCGGAATGTTGGTGATTATTCTCTGAAGTGGAGGCAGCAGGCGGATTTTCTTGGCAGTAAAAAGCAGGAGATATTTTGTTTAAAACCTATTGGAGGGTGACAAGTGTCCTCCCATCCTTTATCAGAAAGTGGCCCTATTTAGGGCCAAGTCTTGGAAGTCTTGGCCATTTCATTTCAAAACCCTCCCAGAAAAACCCTCTCCCTTCTCTCTAATTTTTTGATGAAAACCTAGCTTAGAGAAGCTGTTGGAGGCGGCAAGAAGGAAAAGTGTGGGTAAACTTGTGGGAAATGGTAGGCGAGTTTGTGGAAAGAAGTGGAAAAAGGGGCTTTTGTGGGTTTCTCCAAAGGTAAAAGTTTCCCTTCTCTTGGTTATGAGTTATACTTGTTATAGTAGTTTAGAAATGAGCACAGAAAGTATTATATTTGAGTAGTTTAGAATTGAGCTGAAACATTTTATTTGAATAGATTTGGATCTTGTTGTCTTGTTGAAACAGAAAATGGGCATATTAGCCTTAAGATTTTAACTTGATTTGGTTACTAATTTGGTCGTCGCATGTTGTAAAGGGGGATTGTAGTTGTTGAAGATGTCTAGGGCTAGATATCATGTTAGACCTAAGAACTTGGATTGGAAAAGAGTTGGAAAGGGGTTTAGGATTGGTTTATTGTTGGCCAAGAATGGCATGAAAATTATTGGTTTATTTTGTATCATTGTGGGGCGGAATTTTACGCGTCCTGTAAAGGCGTGTAATCCCCTTTGTGGTTAGCTGAATTGTGTGCCTTAAATGTGGCGTTGGTTATTGAAATTCGGCCTTGAAAGAGGTGGCATAGTAAGTAGAACCAAAGGAAGTGTTGTCCGACTTTCCGTAGAATGTAGGGACCTTGCACTTAGTTATTCTACGTTCGAAGCTAGAGATTGATAGACGTTTTATGACCCTTATAGGTTTGAAGTACTACAAGTAGCATATCCTACTTAAGGGAGATAGTACTGTGGAGCATTTTGCTTATTGTCGACAATCGTCGCGAGGTATGTGATTCTTCCTATCCTCTTCAGCATGACTTTTTGTGAAATATATAGGGCGGTAGACGCACGTGTGTTAAAGGAACTAAATTTCCCTTTTGTGCCTTGACTTGATATGAAGTGTAAGGTCTTGATTATGTGAAAAAGTAGTAAACTTTCATTCGTTAGAAATGGGTACTTGGCTGTTAAAGAATAAGCCCTCTTGGTCTCATAAGGGCTTATAATTGTAATTGGTTGGTTTAAAACATAAAGTGTTATAACGGCTTTATGGGAAGTTTGTTATAACCACTTTATGTAGGTAAAAGGATGGTTTGTTGATTTCAAAAGATAAGAGGCTCGACGTATTATTGACCTAAATGGTGCTGAAAAGTGTGAAACCTCATTCGTGAGAAATGAGTACTTGGTTGTTAAAAGAATAATGTTGCATAAATTTCGGAAATGGGAATAAGGATCGAACAAGCGATGCGGCGTTAATAAAGGAAAGAAGTAATGACAATTTATCATGTTAAAACGGTAGAAACCTCCATCTGCGTAAAAGCTAAGATAAGACAAAATGGTATTACATTTCCTAGATCATGGCATTTCTCTAATAAAATTATTGAAATCAAGTTTTGATCTTCTTAAAAATTCAAAGTAAGAATTCGATTTCTAAAAGAAAAGAGGCTTAAGAATTGGAAGTGTTTCGTTTTAAAAGAAAGGCATGGTCTTGTCTTGTATTGTTTTAAAGCATAAAGTGTTATAATAGCTTTATGGGAAGTTAATTATAACGACCTTATGGAAAATAAAGAAATGGATTCATTATTGGAATTAAAATGGTAACTTGATATTTTTTTGAAAATAGAAATGGCCGGTTTTCAAATATTGAACTCTTTGTGATTGAAAAACATAAGTGGCTTGGTTATAAAAGGTAGGAGTACCTTGATATTAAAGAGGTTAGATACTTGGGTTTTACTGGTATACTTGACGTTGTGTTAAGAAGTGTTTAAAGTACCTTGAGTTGTGTGTAACTTGCTTGTTGTGATAGCCTTGTTGTGCAAGTGTTTGATTGTGTGCTCTGAGGCCTCTCGATGGAGGCGGCTATCTGGATGATTGATGGACATCTTGACACGTTGGGTGGCCGGGTATGCTTCCACTATATCGATCCTCTTGGACATCGACCGTTAGGTAGCCAGAGTATCTTCCATTATGAGTGTTATCTTGTAGTTGTTTGGACATCTTGACACGTTGGGTAGCCGCGGGTATGCTTCCTGATGAAGTAGTATCTTGTTATTTGATTGGACATCTTGACCGTTGGGTAGCGGGTATGCTTCCTGTGAGTATTGTTTTGTTAGTTGTTTGGACATCTTGTCCGTTGGGTAGCCGGGTATGCTTCCACGAGGGATTGTTATCTTGTTATCTCCTTTGGGCATACTGACCGTTGGATGGTCCACGGGTATGGACCACTAGGGCAGTTCGAGGGCCATGCTTATCAGAGGTGAGATCTTGGGGCATCACGAGCCATTGTGCGGGTTCAATTCCAGGGTTGTAGTTGAGTGATTATTTCACGGGCATGAGTCCCGATCTTGATATGACTGCTCATCTGTTGCGGTTCTGTAGTTTGGTTATCATACATGTCTCCTGCTTTATATAGACTATTATGATTTCATTCTGGTATTTTCGATTTCACATACTTGGTACTGTTATGCGACCTCGCCCGGGGATGCGTTCATCTGCGCGAGTTGAAGTACATATCTTGTTGATCCGCACTCTTAGGATCATTTGTTCGGTTCGGAAAGCTCGTATCTCGGAAGCTTGTCACGTAGTGCAGTTCCTGAAGTAGTAGACTTTGTATATTGAGGGCATGGCGGGGCCTGTCCGTCATTATGGTTTCAAAATTCTTAGAAGTGTAGCTTTATTGTAGGCGAGTTTGTAAGTGATGTAACTGTTCAAAGTTTTAATTTATGTACAAAAAGGTAACCGTTTGGGTTAGCCTGTTTTCTTTATCTTGTTTCATATCTGTATGTTTTTTATTTCCGCTGGTTTTTCTCTGATGTTGTATCACTAGGGTGCCCGGGGTAAGGCACCAGTCACGGGCCCGGGATCGGGTTGTGACAAAAGTGGTATCAGAGCAGTTAATCCTCGGAAAGTGTCTCTGAACCGTATCTAGTAAGTCTTGATTATCGGTGTGTTGTGCACCATCTATAATCGGAGGTTATGGGATATTTAGGATTGGTTTCCATTCTTCTCACTCTGAGATCGTGCCTTAGAGGCATGTTATAAGTTGGACTCCTCAGCGTATTCTTTGTATACGGTAATGTCTCCATGGCAACGAGCCCGAAGGGCAAAGCGGCGAGAGGCTGCGAGTAAGCGGCGGCGGTCTCTGCGAGACCACGGCACTGAGCCTCGATCCGCGGCACAGGCGAGAGGAGATGGAATTCTGAGAGATGGCGATTATTGGCGAGGATCGTGGCGAGCACGAGGATAGGCCCGGATCTGGCGGTTCGGTAGCACCCATAGTTCACCCGAGTCGAGATAGTTTGAGACTACGGGATTTTACGAGTTGCACCCACGAGTACTACGGGTGAGGCACGAGGATGATCGCGAGGAGTTCATCAAGCGATTCTGACGGATCGTGAGTGATCAAGCTTGGAGACCGAGTCGGTGATTTTGGGTTCACGTCGGTGCGTGATCTGCGATGGCCCGGTTTGATTCGTGGGAGGTGTCGGGGAGCATGCGCCTCCGGCTGGTTGGCGATTTCTGAGAGGCTTTCCTTGGCCATTTCTTGCCTCATGGATGAGAGGACACGGTGACATATTTTTGATCTTTGAGACAAAGAGGCGCCTGATTCGGGAGTACAATGTAGAGTTTGACTCATTGGCTCGGTATGTCCTCGCTACAGTGGCGATATGGAGGATAGAGTGCCGTTATATCACGAGACTCGATGACTACTTAGCGAGAGTTGCAGGAGTAGCTCTTGGCCGGGCATGGATATTGCCGCATGCGAGCTTATGCACTTGGGTGTGAGGCGTAGAGTCGGCGGATTAGCCGAGATCGGCGAGAAGAGGGCGGGCAGCGAGGTCCTCTAGTGACCTTGAGGCGGCGGCCTCGGCAAAGATACTAGTTGTGTGCCTCCGCGATGCAGTGCTCCGCCACGATCTTGGGGCGTTCGGGAGATTCCGGGCGGTCGGGGCTCGAGTTTGAGTTTTGGGGGAGCAGGGACGTTAGTCAGATGGGACCACCCCTACCTCGTTGTGGTCGTTGTGGTAGGCTCCATAATGGGGAGTGTCGTGCTGGAATGGGAGTTTGTTTTGCATGCGGCCAGCAGGGCCATTTTGCGAGAAATTGTCCAACCAGAGGTAGCGCGGATGTAGAGACTCAGCCTTCGGGATCAGTGGCTGGTTCATCTCCCCCTTTTGTGCGTCGTGCAGGGAAGGAACATGAGTAGAACAAAGAGAAGGTGAAGTAGTGAATTCTGGTATATTCTTAACCTACAAGACTAGTATGCAGTGATGATATGTGATGTGTTAAGTGTTATGTTCGTATAACTTTGTGTTAAAAATGTGATTTAGAAGCCTGATTAGTGAAAAGGGTAAGTCTGGGGATGAGAAAATTTTGAACTTTAGAATTTATAACAATCGAGACCTTAGAGGTAAGGCCGACTAGAGTAAAAGATTTTACAGTGATCCTTGTCGGAAGTACATAGTATGTGGGGAGTATTTTTCGGGTGATAAGTCCATGGTGACATGGCGATTCTTTTGAGAGTGGAGTAGTGAAGACTATGCGAGTCTGCGTTTGGAGACTTAGAAGGAACATTCGGGACGAATGTTTCTAAGGAAGAATGTTACACCAGTAAATTCAAGGAGTTAAGATAAGAACATACGAGGAATATAAGATTTGAAAGTTGATAGATAAGTTGACAAACATGTGTTGGGATTTTGAGTTTACCTTGGAGTGTTGTACCCCAGTGGTTAAGAATTTCAAGGTGTTTAAAGAGCCTAGTGTGTAGTTCGTTAAATCTAATTTCCATGCAACAAACCGTTAAATCGATAGGACATCGGAGTCAAAGTTATGGAAGTTACAAGTTAGGTGTGCGATCGAGCAAAGTAGCGATTTTCGGTTGAAGTGCAGCGGCCGCGGAATCTGAGGCATGGCGCCCGGTTATCTTGGGGTTCGCAGGGGTTGCGAGTGCGGCGCGGAATGCGAGCGGCGCGGAGAATGCGGGTGATTATTCTACGAAGTGAAAGCGCGCGGCCCCTGAGATTTCTTGCTGAAACAGTAGCGGAGATATTTTGTTTAAAACCTATGGGAGGGTGACAAGTGTCCCTCCCATCCTTTTATCTGAAAGAAAGTGGCCTATTTTAGGGCCAAGTCTTGGAAGACTTAGCCATTTCATTTCAAAACACTCTAAGAAAAACCCTCTCCCTTCTCTCTTTTTGATGAAAACCTAGCTTAAGAGGAAGCTGTTGGAGCGGCGGCAAGAAGGAAAAGTGTGGAGTAAGCTTGGGAAGCGGTAGACGAGTTTGTGGAAAAGAAGTGGAAGAAAGGGGCTTTGTGGGTTTCTCCAAAGGTAAAAGTTTCCCTTCTCTTGGTTATGAGTTATACTTGTTATAGTAGTTTAGAAATGAGCACAGGTACATTATATTTGAGTAGTTTAGAATTGAGCACAGGTCGTTATATTTGAATAGATTTGGATCTTGTTGTCTTGTTGAAACCGAAAATGGGCATGTTAGCCTTAAGATTTTAACTTCAATTTGGTTACTAATTTGGTCGTCGCATGTTGTAAAGGGGGATTGTAGTTGTTGAAGATGTCTAGGGCTAGATATCATGTTAGACCTAAGAACTTGGATTGGAAAAGAGTTGGAAAGGGGTTTAGGATTGGTTTATTGTTGGCCAAGAATGGCATGGAAATTATTGGTTTATTTTGTATCATTGTGGGGCGGAATTTCTGCGTCTGTAAAGGCGTGTAATACCCTTTGTGGTTAGCTGAATTGTGTGCCTTAAATGTGGCATTGGTTATTGAAATTCGGCCTTGAAAGAGGTGGCATAGTAAGTAGAACCAAAGGAAGTGTTGTCCGACTTTCCGTAGAATGTAGGGACCTTGCACTTAGTTATTCTACGTTCGAAGCTAGAGATTGATAGACGTTTTATGACCCTTATAGGTTTGAAGTACTACAAGTAGCATATCCTACTTAAGGGAGATAGTACTGTGGAGCATTTTGCTTATTGTCGACAATCGTCGCGAGGTATGTGATTCTTCCTATCCTCTTCAGCATGACTATTTGTGAAATATATAGTGCGGTAGACGCACGTGTGTTAAAGGAACTAAATTTCCCTTTTGTGCCTTGACTTGATATGAAGTGTAAGGTCTTGATTGTGTGAAAAAGTAGTAAACTTCCATTCGTTAGAAATGGGTACTTGGCTGTTAAAGAATAAGCCCTCTTGGTCTCATAAGGGCTTATAGTTGTAATTGGTTGGTTTAAAACATAAAGTGTTATAACGGCTTTATGGGAAGTTTGTTATAACCACTTTATGTAGGTAAAAGGATGGTTTGTTGATTTCAAAAGATAAGAGGCTCGACGTATTATTGACCTAAATGGTGCTGAAAAGTGTGAAACCTCATTCGTGAGAAATGAGTACTTGGTTGTTAAAAGAATAATGTTGCATAAATTTCGGAAATGGGAATAAGGATCGAACAAGCCAATGCAGCGTTAATAAAGGAAAGAAGTAATGACAATTTATCATGTTAAAACCAGTAGAAACCTTAAATGCATAGAAGCTAAGATAAGACAAAATGGTATTACATTTCCTAGATCATGTTTGCTCTAATAAGAATTATTGAAATCAAGTTTTGATCTTCTTAAAAATTCAAAGTAAGAATTCGATTTCTAAAAGAAAGAGGCTAAGAATTGGAAGTGTTTCGTTTTAAAAGAAAGGCATGGTCTTGTCTTGTATTGTTTTAAAGCATAAAGTGTTATAATAGCTTTATGGGAAGTTAATTATAACGACCTTATGGAAAATAAAGAAATGGATTCATTATTGGATTTAAAATGGTAACTTGATATTTTTTTGAAAATAGAGAAGTAACTGGTTTTCAAATATTGAACTCTTTGTGATAGAAAAACATAAGTGGCTTGGTTATAAAAGGTAGGAGTACCTTGATCTTAAAGAGGTTAGATACTTGGGTTTTACTGGTATACTTGACGTTGTGTTAAGAAGTGTTTAAAGTACCTTGAGTTGTGTGTAACTTGCCTATGCCTGTTGTGATAGCCTTGTTGTGCAAGTGTTTGATTGTGTGCTACCGAGCCTCTCGATGGAGGGCCGGCTATCTGGATGATTGATGGACATACTGACACGTTGGGTGGCCCACGAGTATGCTTCCACTATATCGATCCTTGGACATCGACACCGCGTTGGGTAGCCGAGTATGCTTCCATTAGGAGTGTTATCTTGTAGTTGTTTGGACATCTTGACCGTTGGGTAGCCAGCGGGTATGCTTCCTGATGAGTAGTATCTTGTTATTTGATTGGACATACCGACACGTTGGGTAGCCGGGTATGCTTCCATGATGAGTATTGTTTTGTTAGTTGTTTGGACATACCGACCGCGTTGGGTAGCCGGGTATGCTTACGAGGATTGTTATCTTGTTATCTCCTTTGGGCATACCGAGCCGTTGGATGGTCCACGGGTATGGACCAGCTAGAGACGGTTCGGGCCATGCTTATCCGAGGTGAGATCTTGGGCATGCGGCCATTGTGCGAGTTAAATTCTCGGGTTGTATTTGAGTGATGATTTCACGGGCATGAGTCCCTATCTTGATATATTTGCTCGTATGTTGCGGTCTTTGTAGTTTGGTTATCATACATGTCTCTGCTTTATATAGACTATTATGATTTCATTCTGATATTTTCGTTTCACATACTTGGTACTGTTATCGACCTCCTTGGGCTGCGTTCATGTCGCGAGGTTGAGGTACATAACTGGCGATCCGCACTCTTAGGATCGATGTTCGGTTCTCGGAAAGCTCCGTATCTCGGAAGCTTGTCACGTGTTACGGTTCCTGAAGTAGTAGACTTTTGTATATTGAGGGCATGGCGGGGCCTGTCCGTCATTATGTTTTCAAAATTCTTAGAAGTGCAGCTTGTTGTGGGCAGGTTTGTAAGGGATATGGCTTTCAAAGTTTTAATTTATGTACAAAAGGTAGTTTGGGTTAGCTGTTTTCTTTATCTTGTTTCATATCTGTATGTTTTTTATTTCCGCTGGTTTTTCTCTGATGTTGTATCACTAGGGTGTCCGGGGTAAGGCACCAGTCACGGGCCCGGGATCGGGTTGTGACAAAATCATAAGTCTATAATAAAACTGGAGACATGTATGATAACTCAATTAACAGTACACGGTGCCTTACTAACAATGAGAGTAATCAAAAGTATAGGTAGCAAATCCACGGAAACAGGTGGTATAACGATCTTGGGAATTTACCCCTCATTTATACTCTTACCCTGAAGAAGGTGGTATAACGATCTTGGGGATCTACCCCTCAGATATACTCTTACCCTGAAGAAGGTGGTAAAGCAGGTGGTATAACGATCTTGGGGAGCTACCCCTCAGATATACTCTTACCCTGAAGAAGGTGGTATAACGATCTTGGGGATTTTACCCCTCAGAGATACTCTTACCCTATCTCAGTGGCCATCATACATAACATAAGCCCTCCGGAAACATCATACATAACATAAGCACTAGAACATCATACAATAAATAAGCAAGTTAAGAAATCACAACTTCTTATTAGTCTTATTCATATACACTCTCATTTTAGTTTACTTAAGGCACTAACGTGTCATTATAAATCCGGGAGTTTAACCCAAAGTACTACGTACTTCTATTATTTTAAAATGACTCATTTTCATATAAAACTTCCAAGATACTAATAACCGTAGTATCAAGTCATAACTACATTTTAAGACAAGTCACAATACCTTTTTAGAAAATACATTTTCGGGCTTCTAAATCAAGTGACTTCTTTCTTTTAAAACCTTAAGCAATTGATGTCTTTAAATCAATTTGCCTTTCGTTATTTCAAGTCATTTAACATACTTAAATTACTTAGAGTAAACCACTCTTTTTAACTTTCCATAAAGCTATTAAAACCAACTTCCCATAAAGTAGTTATACTAGCTTTATACATTAGCAACTTACTTCTTTATAACCAAGAGACTTAAACTTTCCAACAAAACAAGTATCAATAATACTTTCAACATACTTAAAGTCTCTTAACTTTTGAAAACCAAGATATCCTTAATATTTAAACAAGTGAGTTAATTCCCTAACTCAATCAACTTGGACATTCTTAAAATAAGCCAAGGATATCAAATGGACCTAGATTGTCAAAATCTTGTACGTCTACCGTACTATACATTTACAACTTATTCATGCTCAAGAGATAAGAAAGTTCCACATACCTCTTCGGTCTAATCCACTTGCTAAGTCCAATTAGCGTGCGTAGTATGTCAACCTATAATGACCATAAATGCGTCTATTAACTTCTTACTTCAAACGTAGAATATTCCAAGTGCAAAGTCACTAAATTCTCACGGAAAATCGGACATCACTTCCTTTGTTTCTACATACTTTGCCACCTTTTTCAGGCGAATTCAATAACCAAACACGCCACATTTAAGGCCCAACAAAGTAGTTAACAATGAGGATTACACGCTTAATCAAGACATGTAAAATTCCGCCCCAATATAAAACAAACTAGTCTAAACTCTGATGTCAATTCGGCAATTAGGGCAACAATACCAATTCTTCTTCCAATTTCTTTTCAATCCAAGTGGTTTAATATAACATGTTATCTAGCCACAATTGATTATAACTACCACAATCCTCAAGTAGGTAAACATGCGACGATTCTAATTATCGACCAAATTGTATTTCAATTTCAAATGGCTTAACATGTCATTTTCGGATTTGAGCTTCCAAATTTCCATAACACTTATCAATCTTCATAACACATATCACATAATCATTTCTAACTTATAATAACATGGAATCTTGATTACAAAAAGTAAGACGAAGATTATACCTCATTTAGCCCAAATATGATCCAAGACTACAAGTCGATCCTTAGCAACTTTAGCTCCTCCTTTCGATGTTCCAATCCACTCCAAGCAACCCTTAGAAGCTTATGAAGAACTCATCTTCAAGTTCCAACTTCAAAGTTGAAGAACTCCTTAAGTTTCCGCCTTGCGACTAATACGAAAACGCCACTTTTCCGGGATCTTTCTATTGAGATACACTTACTATACCCTTAGGTACCTTGGTTTAAAGTGGGGAGATTATTGGACAACAATTGAAAATTTTCTCTTCAAACCCTAAGCTAAAGCCGAGAGCTACCTTTAGTGAAGAACACAATTCTTGAAATTTTCTCGAAGTATGGAAGCCTTGTCTTGCTACTAGTAAGCTTATATAACACAAGGAAGGGTTAAGATTAAAACAAATGGGTGGCTTGGATGCATTTCACAAGGATCAAGCCAAGTGGCCCTTTGACAAGTCAACAATGTCAAGCTCTTTGTCTTAGCAAGACTTGATCATTTAAATTATGGTCAAATGACCATCCTATCCATGTATTTTCGTCCAAGACAAAGTAAGGGGGGTGACACGTGTCGCCTCCCATTAAATCACAATATTTCGTTTTCCGACAATTCCATAATTCCGATAAATTTTTACTCGTCTCAAACCTTTACATTTTTGAGTTCTTACGTACGTTCTTATAAACATATCCTGAAATGCCGGGGTATAACACAACTTCCCATAAAGCCGTTATACTAACTTTATGCTTTAGACACGTCCATTCTTTTTATAACCAAGAGACTTATACTTTCAAAACCAAGTATCATATACTTTTAAAATACTTCAAGTCTCTTAACTTTAGTACTCAAGTTTTTTAACTTTAGAATAGCTCAAGGAATCAATACTTTCCAAATCAAGTATTCTATACATTTTCAAGTCAAGAAATCTTTGTTTACCTTATTAGGATAAACCATTCTTTTTACTTTCCATAAAGTTATTAACCAACTTTATGATTTTGAAACCAAGGCATTTCTATCCTTTAAAAACAAGTGAGTTAATTCTCTAACTCAATCAACTTGGACATCCTTAAAACAAGTCAAGGATATCAAATGAAACTAAATTCATTTAACTCTCATACGTCTACCGTACTATACATTTACAACTACTCATGCTCAAGAGATAAGAAAGTTCCACATACCTCTTCGGTTCAATCCACTTGCTAAGTCCAATATGTCGTACATCGTATGTCAACCTAAAATGACCACAATACGTCTATTAACTTCTAACTTCAAACGTAGAATATCCCAAGTGTAAAGTCACTTAATTCTACGGAGAATTGGACAACACTTTCTTTGTTTCTACATACTTTTCCACCTTTTTCAAGGCCCAAAATCAATAACCAAATGCCACATTTAAGGCTCAACAATTCAGATAACCAAAGGGGATTACACGCCTTAACAGGACGTGTAAAATTCTTCCCCACAATTAATATCCAAAAAGTCCAACATTTCAATGCCAAAAGGCTACAATGCAACAACAATGTAAAGTCGTTTCCAATTCCTTTTTTTTTCCATTCAAGTTGTTTAGTCTAGCATGTTATATAGCCACAATCGATTATAACAACTACAATCTTCAATTAGATAACATGCGAGGATTCTAATCTAACTATCAACCAACTTGTATTTCAATTTCAAATGGCTAACAAGGTCATTTCGGATTTAGGCTTCTAATATCCATAACACTTATTAATCTCCAATACATATATCTCATGCTTGTTAAAATGTATAACTACAACAATAAGAAATCTTCAATCACTTAAGAGGACAAAGTGGTTACCTTGATAAGCCCAAAATAGTCCAACAATCTCGCCCACTTTAGGCCTCTTTTTGAAATTCTTCTTCCATTAAAATCATCTCTACAGACCCCTACAAGCTGCCATGACATATTTCCTTGTTGCCTTTCCAAAAATCTCATTTAGGCTTAGGGTTTCATAAACTTTTAGAGAAAAAGAAGGAAAATTTCTATGGATGAGTTCTTGCAAATGACCAAGTCTTGCAAGACTTGGTCATAATATAGCCTTTATCTTGTTCTACAAGTTCAAAAATATTCTGCCAACTTTTTTTTTTCTTTTTCCAAATTCGAATCTTATTTCCTTTCGTATGTTCTCATCTCATCCCCTTGGAATTACGGGGTGTAACAGTTAGTCACTAATGTTGTAATCAATTCGGTTGTTAGCTAAAATCGTTACATGTTATATATAGAAGGGTATATCGTTGTTATAATTGGTTATGACTTATATAATATGTTGGAATAACGAGTTGGATTGAAGGGATTTGAAAAGGGTGAAATGTGAGCATGTTGTAGCCGAGGAGTTGCCTTAACTAATTGGATTGTTTAATATAAATTGTAATGAGAATTTAACACGAGAATTTATGGTTAGGCGTGAAATCCTCTTTGTATTCGAATGTTGGGCCTTAAATGTGGCATTTGGTTATTGAATTCGGGCCTTGAAAAAGGTGGAAAAGTACGTAGAAACAAAGGAAGTACTGTCCAATTTTCCGTAGAATAAGGGACTTTACAATTAGAATATTCTACGTTGAAGCTAGAGGCTAATAGACATATTATGGTCATTATAGGTTGACATAATACGGACGACATATTGGACTTGTCAAGTGGATTAAGCGGAGAGTGTTATACCCCGTAGTTCCGAGTATATGTATGTGAGGGCGTGCGTGCAATGTATAAACCCTAATTAGGGTAAGAATGAAAGAATTGTTTTCCGACGGAAAATATTAGAACCTTGTGAAGGAAATTTTTACGTTTTCAATATTTTAACCAATTATGGAATTTTTCCGAGAGATAAATATTTTGGACCAATAGGAGGGCGACATGTGTCACCCCAAGTGGACATGGGTGGACTTTTTTCAAGACTAGTGGGCAAGACAAGTAGCCAAAGTCTTGCATGGCATTTAATGGCAATGGGGCGTTTTTGAAGTTAGTGGGCAAGTCAAATGGTCAAAGTCTTGCATGGCATTTGTGGGACAAGTGGAGAAAGGAACCTACACAAACAATCTATACCATACACATGTTTCAATCCTATCCCTTGGTTGTCCTATATAAACACCTCTAGTTGATGAAATCTTCCACACTTAGAACATTTCAAGACTTGAAAATATTTTCCTCTCCTCCCTAGTTGCTCTCGTCCCACCCCCTCTTTCTTGAGCAAATGTTGTCCAAAAATTCTTAAACTTATAAGTGTTCTTCCTTAATGTATTACGAAGATTATTAACCAAGAGTTAGACAAGATTTCACATCCCTAGCCTCAAAAACCCTCACAAAGCCGAGAGTGGGCAGATTTGGAACTTTAGTGTTCTTCACTTTTTGGAGTTAATTCTTGAATAGAAGTTGGTTAGGAACTTCTAAGGGTGACTTGTGGTGGTTTGGAACACAAAGATTTGGAGCTAAAACTTGCTTAGGAGCGACTTTAAGTTCTTGGATATTTTTGGGCTATTATTGAGGTAATGAACTTTAACCTCTTTGTGAAGTTGATTATTATGTATATTGGATATTATACATATATTGAAAGTATATTATGGAGTATGAGATATAAGGAAAGATTTGGACCTTGTTAAGATGTTAAAAGGAGAATTGGCATATTAGCCATTAAAATGGTAAAAATGTATCCATTACTTACTAAGAAGTTAACAACAAAGAAACTATAACTTATATGAAGATTGGAATATAAGTTGGAAGACTAATGAAGTAATTGGATAAGTAAAATTGTAAAAGTTGGCCAAGGACCCCAACTTAAGGACTGTATTTACTTTGGACCGTATTTACTTTGGACTGTATTTACTTTGGACCGTATTTACTTTGGACTGTATTTACTTTGGACCGTATTTACTTTGGACCATATTTACTTTGGACTGTATTTACATTGTTGTTAAGGGGAATATTGTTAATCGCGTTCCGTTTGGGCGTGTGATCCCCTTCTTTAATTATTGTTGTTGTTAAGGGGAAGATTGTTAATCGCGTTCCGTTTGGGCGTGTGTTCCCCTTCTTTGTTAAGGGAAAGATTGTTAATCGCGTTCCGTTTGGGCGTGTGATCCCCTTCTTTAAATTTCGGAATTATTGCGCCTTATTTATGGCATGTTGGTTACTGTTATCGGGCCTTGAAAAAGGTGGAGAATTGAGTAGAAACAGGGGAGGTGCTGCCCAATTTTTCGTAGACTAAGAGAAATCTTACTTAGAAGAATCCCACGTAAAACTAGAAGTTGATAGGCGTGTTTTGACTATTATAGGTTGACACTGCTGGCGACATATCCCACTTGGCAAGTGGATTTAGTAGGAGGTATGTGATTCTTCCTATCGCTTTGAGCATGATATTTGTGAAATATATATAGTACGGTAGACGTACGTGTGTTAAACTAAATTTGGCTTTACTTTGATGACTTGAGTTCTAATTAATAAGAATCTTGAATATTTCAAAAAGAGTTATGAATCATTTTGGAAGAAAAGTAATACTTGGTTTTCATAAAAAGTTTAAGTGTTATACTAGCTTTATGGGAAGTTAGCTATAACGACTTAAGGAAGATAAGAAACGGTTTAATTATTTGTTTATCAAATGCTTGGAATGATGTTTGAAGGTATGGTAAGTTGGTTTGATAAACATGTTATGATGCTACGTGTGTTAGTATCTTGTGACGCTTGTGTAAGGAGGTTATTCTTGTTGTGCTTATGTTGTTTAACGATAAGCCGTTGTGTTAGTATTATATCACTCACCCTCCTGACTTGTTACGATGCCGTGGGTTAGCGCCCCGTCTGAGGAATACCTCACGCTGGTCGATGGGACTATGCGAGTGCTGGAGTTCCAGGATGATCACTCCGGGTGTGTTACGCCGATGCGAGGAATACCTCATGCGGTCTATGTGGCCATGCGGACTGCGGGAGTCCAGGACGATGCCGCGGGTTAGCTACCCCCGATGCGAGGAATACCTCATGCGGGCCTAGGGGGCCTATGCGTACTGCGGGAGTTCCAAGATTAGGCTCGTATAATGATACTATGGGCGATTGGCCTTGCTTCGATCATTAGCGGTCTAGAAAAGACCAGTTACATTATATCTATTTTTGCTCTTGTTTATGATGTGGCACTATGTGCGGTTAACTTGGTTGTTTCGTACATATTTGTGAATTGGTTTTAAGATGTTATAATTATATTATTATACCCCGTATTTCCAGAGTATGTACGTGAGGGCGTACGTATTAAATTTAAGCCTTAAAGTTGGCAAGGTTCGAAATTTGTACACAAGTACCGAAAAGAGTCGTTTTTCGACGAAACGTTCTACAAGACTTGCGAAGGGAAAAATACGACTATGTCATTTATATTTTTGTGGATTTTTCCGAGAGACGAAACATTTTGGACCAACGGGAGGGTGACATGTGTCACCCTCACATTGGGCGTGATTGTGGGCGGCTTGGATGAAATGGGAGGTCTTGGTTAGGTAGGATATTTTGTGATAGTTGGTGTGGTAGATGGATAAGGTACACATGGCTTAATCTACACCTTACACATGCCTAACACTTGGATTGATCTTGGCCATTGGTTGGCCCTTGCTTGACCTATAAATACCCCCCTTAGTTGATGAACTTCTTCATCCAAAAATCTTTTTCTAAGTGTTAAAATCCTCCCCCCTCCCTCTTTGTGTGAGCTCGTCCAAAGCCATCCCCCCCTCCCCTTTGAGAAAGGCCTCGTGAGCACCCCCTTGCCTAGTGGTTCTAGCGAGCCTACCCCCTTGGTAGAGAAATACTCTCCAAGTATTGTTATTATACCAAAATACTTTAGCCCAAATACCTTGTAGTACTTTCCAAAGTTACACCTATACTAAAAGCCCGGAAAATACTACTATACTTTCCTTTAGCCACTAAACGAAACCCTGTGGAAAAGTCTCCATGCTTGGTTGGAGTACTTGGTAGAAGTGTGTAGAACTTCTAAGGGTTGTTTGGGCGAGTTAGAGCACCGGGTGGAGCTAAACCTTGCTCAGGATCGACATTAAACTTGGATAATTTTGGGCTTATCGAGGTAAATAATATTGTCCCCCTATTGTTATTGGAATTATATGTTGTAGGAATATATAGTTGAAGTATACTATATATAGAACTGAACATAGTTTTGCGGCAATGTCTTTTGACTTATGTCACGACCGAGCAGGGCCGTGGATAGTGCCTTACAGGCACCACAGTGATACATCATCGAGAAAATCGTGGAACATAAAACATGAGACATTTAACAAGGGATATAATAAATAAGCGAGCCAACCAAAAGCGGTTGCCTTCGATATACATAAAACACGAGCAGTTTAATCCTTTTACAACCACGCCACAGCGATTCTACCTCTAAGATATACATGACTATGACGGACAGGGCCCGCCATACCACAATGTACAAGAACCTACAACTCGAGGAACACCTACCAAAAGATAAGCCTCGGAGAAGCGGAGCTTCAAATGTTGAATCGTGATCCTATGAGCGAGGATCCACGCGATGTACCTCTACTGCGGCATGAACGCAGCCCGAAGGAGGTCGACAATAGGTACCAAGTATGTGAATCTGCATAACATCAGAAATGAAATCATACTAGTCTATATAAAGCGAGACATGTATGATAACCAAACTACGATTCTGACATAAAACGATCATCACTCGATATATCTATGGGTCTCACGCCTGCACATCAATCGAGTTCGCATTATGGCGCGTACCGGAATCGAATGCGACGGTGTAGACATGTCCATGATGCAACAATAATACCAATGTCCCATGGCCCATGCCCGACCAGACGGTGTAGACATGTCCGTATGACCTCAACAACAAGACAAAGAATCCAAATGGAAGCATACGCGCTACGATCGTGTGTCGGTATGTCGAAAGGAAACAATAAGACAACATTCCAAATGGGCGCATACGTGCGCTACGCATCGTGTCGGTATGTCGAAAGGAAACAATAAGACAAAGAATCCAAATGGAAGCATACCCGTGCGCTACGCATCGTGTCAGTATGTCCAAAGGGAAACAATAAGACAACATTCCAAATGGACGCATACCCGTGCGCTACGCATCGTGTCAGTATGTCCAAAGGGAAACAATAAGACAGCAATCCAAATGGAAGCATACCCGTGCGCTACGCATCGTGTCAGTATGTCCAAAGGGAAATCACAAGGCGATAATCAAAATGGAAACATACCCGTGCGCTACGCATCGTGTCGATATATCCAGCGATTAACCACAAGACCTTAACCAAAATGAAGCATACCCGTGCGCTACGATCGTGGTCGGTATGTCCAAAGCGGTTAACAACAATAATACTATCAGCGAACGCATTGCGGAATTTCTCCGCACGCCAAGACGCGTCCAAGTAAGTTCTCAACCAGTCAACCGACCCTCTATCGAAAGACGCGGTAACACAGAAAACACAACGTTTGTACAATAAAGACTATCATCACAAGCATAGGCAAGTTTCACAACAACAAGCATAGGCAAGTTTCACACAACTCAAAGTACTTTCATTTTATGCCATAGTCAGGGTTTTAACCCCAAAGTACTACATCGTTAAGTTCTTTTAAAAGAGATCCATTACTTTTTAAAAGTCACCCGATACAGTAGTATTAGAATGACCAACCCACCTTCCTTTTCAAAACCAAGTAACAACATTCTTTTCTAAGTTCGGTTTGCCTAGTTTCAATTACTCAAGCTTCATTTTCAAATGGTTTCATAGTTCCCAAACTTAATCACTTGATTCCTTTTAGAACAATTGAGTAACATATGTCATATATGTGAGTAGTTTATTCTTGTTTATAACGATCTTATTACGACCATGATCTAGAAAATGTAATATCATTTTGTCTCATCTTAGCTTCATGCGGATGGAGGTTTCTCTTGGTTTTAATACAACACATCATTATTCAATACATTTCCTTTATTAACGCCGCGGTGTCGTCGATACACATTACGATTCCGAAATCAAGAAACATTATCCCTTTAAAACCAAGTACTCATTACTCATGAATGAGGTTTCACACAAACATCCACATTAAAACAAATAAGTTAAGTCTCTTATCTTATAAGATCAAGTCTCTTAACTTCTAACATCAGTAAACCATTTTCACTTACATAAGGTCGTTATAACTAACTTCCCATAAAGCTATTATAACACCCTATGTTTTAAACCAACCAAATCACTTAGCACATGTACGTCTACCGTACTACATAGTTCACAACAATCATGCTAGAAAAGATAGGAAGAGGTTCACATACCTCGCGACGAGTATCGACTAATAGCAAAACGCTCCAAACAGTCGGCTACTCCTTAAGTCAAGTGGATCATTCCACACGTAGCATTTCAACCTATAAGGCCACAAGGCGCTTATTAACATCGTAGGACATTCTACAGAAAATTCGGCAGCACCTCCCCCCCCCGCAACAGCGTAAATCTCCTCCTCTATCGGGGCCGGATATCAAGCCAACCAGGGGGGGTTATACATCTAACCCGAACGGGTACAATTCTACTCCACAAGATTACTACACAAGTCTCATCTGATACCCCTATGTAAAAACAGTTCGATTCTTGAGCTTAAGTCGAGACATTGCCACAAGCTATGTTCAGTTATATATATATAGTATACTTAAACTATACTTTCCTACAACATGTAATATCCAATTACAATAGGGGGACAAGATATTTACCTCGCTAAGCCCATAATTATCCAAATATAAAGTCGATCCTGGGCAATCGTTTAGCTCCAACTCCGAGCGCTCGACAGCTCTAAACCACCCTTAGAAGTTCTAACCAACTTACACAACACTCCAACGGACTATGGAGATTTTCCTAGGGTTTGGTTTCTGATGTGGGAAGTATAATAGTATTTCTGGGCTTTTCGTATAGGTATAACCTTAGAATACAACAAGGTATACGGCTAAGGTAATTTGGGCATTATAACAATACTTTTGAGAGTATTTCTACCAAGAGGGGGGGGTATTATGAAAACAAACTAGGCTAGGGGTACCCCACGGCCACACCACAGCGAGGGGGTGGCTACCTCGGCCTACCCCATCAGGGGAACTCTCGACGAGGGGGCCTCGCGAAAGGGAGGAAGGCTCTCAAGACTTAGGCATTTTGGATGAAGAAGTCTTGAACCTAGAGGGTATTTATAGCACAAGCCAAGGCCAACCAATGGCCAAGATCTAGCAAGTGCTAGGCAAGTGTAGGGCGAAGATTCACCCACGTGTCTAGACTTGCACACAAAATATCTACGAAAAATATCTCCCCACTTGCCTTCCCCAAATCGTCCATGCCGCCCACTTTGCCCACCAATGAGAGGTGCAGTCGCCTCTCGTTGGTCCAAAATGTTCCGTCTCGGAAAAATCCGCAAAAATACTAAATGACATAGCGGAAATTCCCTACGAAAATTGTGAAAGCGTTTAGTCGAAAACGACTCTAACCGGTGTTGTGCACAAACATATTTCGCCCAAAGGTGCCACGTGGGGTGACACGTGTCGCCTGATTAAATCCAAAATATTTCGTCTTAGAAAATATCCAAAGCGCCAAAATCTCAAAATCAAAGCGGGCCCCACAAAATAAATTTCTCAGTGGGCCCACGTGACCATTTCCAAAATAAAATTCCATAATTCTCTAATATTCCAGAAGTCCGAATACCAAACTGGGAATCAATTCCCATTAACGAACCTTTTTCCTTCACAAAACCGAAACTTTTCCGTGGAAAATCGCCTCTTTCTTCCTTTCGAATCTTTGCCGTATTCTCGCACGTGCGCCCTCGCATACATACCGGAACTACGGGTATAACATTCTCCCCCTTAGAAACATTCGTCCGAATGTTCCTTCTAAGTCTCAAACGAACACGCAAGGTATAGTCTTCACTACTATACTTACGAAACAATCCGCCACACCGCCATGGAAACACTGCGCAAAACTTACATCTAAGTCCACGAGGAAACACCTCTACATCACCACAAATAATACTACTTTTGTCACTTTGTCGCGAGCCTTGCTCGACGACCCAACAAATGGTGCCGAGTGCGTGCGATCACCAAGCATTGTACACTCGGATTCTTATCACATTTACGTCTTCGCTTTAGTATCCAAAACTCGGGTTACTATCTCTAACGTGGTCATCATTAATCGGGAACATTCGATGGATCTTCGATACTTTCCGAACATAACAATCTGAAAGATCGGACGCCCCGCCTCCTAAGTCGGACGGCAAAGCTAACATATAGGCAACCCGCCTATTCTTCATATGAACTCAAAAGGGCCCCAAGTAACTGGCTAAGTTCCTTTGTTTCCAAAACTCGTCACACCCTAACCGGTGGTACTTTCAAGAAGACCGACCGTCAACACGAACTCTAAGCGCCGTCGCCGATTATCCGCACGATTTCTCGAGCCGCCGAACTTCTTCTAGACAAGCTTCACTATCCACGATCTGTGGAACAAGCTGAACCAACTATCGAACCCCGCTAACATCGAACCAATCGACCGCAACTTGCATTACGCTTCTACAAGGCGTCACAAGGCGACATCCGAACAACGAAATGGTAGCTTAAACACTTCAACCGAGACAACGATCCTCACGGCTACTTCGAAATCAAAACAACGGCAGAGGGCGAATGCGTCTGAGGACTCACTGAGTTCTAGCCTGCACGTACAAACTCCAGAAGAGAAACAGTAGTACCACTGGCTCCATTGTCGTCATAAGGTGAAGGTAGGCACCGTGCAACCTCACAACCTTTTGAGATAACATCAACATCGCCGAGGAACGACTTGGCCGAAGAACACGATAGGCGCTTCATCGCCCGACCATTGGTCGAACGCATCCACGAACTTGCGCTGGCTAACTAAACATGGGCCTAACACCCTCATGACCCTAACACAAAGAGGACCACCACAAACTGACCCCCACTAAACCTACCGCGGGTTGACCGCACGTAGCCTCAACCCGACCCAAAGCGCGAAAATACCATCTCCCAAGGAACAATCTTACTAAACACGTTACGAAAACCTAGCGGTCTTCTTAGCTCAACTACCTCTTTCATTTCATACTACATAGGGACTTATCCCAAACACACTCACGTGCACTATGCACTCCTATAAGTGGTCAAACATAAACATACGTCTCTACAGAGATGGCCTTACCTCTAAGGTCTTTGCGTATAAAGCTCTAAGGCTCACACTTTCTCTATCCTCCAAAATCTTACTCGGTAACCCACCATGATTTCTAATCACAACTAACACCTTCTATCGAACATGCACTTAAGGTATACTCACCTTGAAAGTTCTGAAGGACACTTGCTGCCCGCCCTCTTCACATCGCCTTGGTTAACGTCGATCTCTACGTTTCTCGGCTCGCGCATAAGCCCGCATACGTGCCATGCTCAAGCCTAATCAAGGATTACTCTTGCACAACCTTCTCTTAGGTAGTCATCAAGACTCGCGATACATCGGTATACTCTCCGGTAGCCAAATCCATAGCTAGTAACAAGGTTGTCTCTTGCAATCTATATTCTCGGTTCGTGGAACCGGCGGTTCACATATCATGGCCGCAGAGGAATCGCCGTCGCCATGCTTAAACTCTGCTGGGGCTAGTGGCGTCGCAGAAATCCCGAATGAAGCACTACCCTAGGTAATGATTTGGCACGCCGCCACCCTCGAACTCTACTCGCGGCTCCTGGCCGCCTTGCCTCTGGGCGGGTTGCCACGCGGAGGCATAACGATAAGGGAAATAATTTCGTCGAGGGTCCAACTTACAACGGCTCTAAGGCACGATCTGAGTGAGAAGAATAGAAACCAATCCTAAATATCCTATAGCCTCACGATTGTGGTGTGGTGCACAACACCCCGATAATCAAGACTCTTGGATCTTGCTCAGACACTTTCCGAGGATTAAGCGCTCGATACCACTTTTGTCACGACCAAGCGGGGCGTGATCGTGCCTTACCACAGGCACCCTAGTGATACATACATCGAGAAAATCAGCGGAACATAAAACATGAGACATTTAACAAGGGATATAATAAATAAGCAAAGCTGACCAAAAACGATTGCCTTCAAGATATACATAAAACACGAGCAGTTTAATCCTTTTACAACCACGCCTACAACGATTTACTGGACCTCTAAGATATACAATGACTATGACGGACAGGGCCTCGCCATACCACGAATGTACAAGAACCTACAACTCGGGGAACACCTGCCAAAAGATAAGCCTCGGAGAAAGCGGAGCTTCAATCTGTTGAATTGTGATCCTATGAGCGAGGATCCACGATCGATGTACCTCTACTGCGGCATGACGCAGGCCCGAAGGAGGTCGATAATAGGTACCAAGTATGTGAAACTGCATAACATTGTAAATGAAATCATACTAGTCTATATAAAGCGGAGACATGTATGATAACCAAACTACGATTCACAACATAAAGCGATCATCACTCAATATATCTATGGGTCTCACGCCCACAACATCAATCGAGTTCGCATTATGGCGCATGCCCCGAATCTTGCATCGGTGTAGACATGTCCATGATGCAACAATAATACCAATGTCCAGCATGCCCACATGCACGCATCGGTGTAGACATGTCCATGTGACCTCAACAACAACAAAGCGACAATCCAAATGGAAGCATACCGTGCGCGCTACGCACGTGTCGGTATGTCCAAAGGGGAAACAATAAGACAACATTCCAAATGGGCGATACCTGCTTCGCATCGTGTCGGTATGTCCAAAGGAAACAATAAGACAAAGCAATCCAAATGGAAGCATACGTGCGCTACGCATCGTGTCCGGTATATGTCCAAAGGGAAACAATAAGACAACATTCCAAATGGACGATACGTGCGCTACGATCGTGTCGGTATGTCCAGGAAACAATAAGACAAAGAATCCAAATGGAAGCATACCCGCGCGCTACGATCGTGTCGTATGTCCAAAGGGAAATCCAAGGCGATAATCAAATGGAAACATACGTGCGCTACGCATCGTGTCGATATATCAGCGATTAACCACAAGACCTTAACCAAAATGGAAGCATACGTGCGCTACGCATCGTGTCGGTATGTCGGCGGTTAACAACAATAATACTATCAGCGAACGCATCTGCGTGGAATTTCTCGTCATCGCCAGACGCCCAAGTAAGTTCTCAACCAGTCAACGACCCTATCGAAAGACGCGGTAACGAGAAAACACAACGTTTGTACAATAAAGACTATCATCACAAGCATAGGCAAGTTTCACAACAACAAGCATAAGCAAGTTTCACACAACTCAAAGTACTTTCATTTTATGCCATAGTCAGGTTTTTAACCCCAAAGTACTACATCACGTTAAGTTCTTTAAAAGAGATCCATTACTTTTTAAAAGTCACCCGATAGTAGTATTAGAATGACCAACCCACCTTCCTTTTCAAAACCAAGTAACAACATTCTTTTCCTAAGTTCGGTTGCCTAGTTTGATTACTCAAGCTTGCGTTTTCAAATGGTTTCATAGTTCCCAAACTTAATCACTTGATTCCTTTTAGAACAATTGAGTAACATATGTCATATATGTGAGTAGTTTATTCTTGTTTATAACGATCTTATTACTGACCATGATCTAGAAAATGTAATATCATTTTGTCTCATCTTAGCTTCTATGCAGATGGAGGTTTCTACCGGTTTTAATACAACACATCATTATTCAATACATTTCCTTTATTAACGCCGCGGTGGTGCTGCCGATACACATTACGATTCCGAAATCAAGAAACATTATCCCTTTAAAACCAAGTACTCATTACTCATGAATGAGGTTTCACACAAACATCCACATTAAAACAAATAAGTTAAGTCTCTTATCTTATAAGATCAAGTCTCTTAACTTCAACATCAAGAAACCATTTTCACTTACATAAGGTCGTTATAACTAACTTCCCATAAAGCTATTATAACACCCTATGTTTTAAACCAACCAAATCACTTAGCACACGACGCCTACCGTACTACATAGTTCACAACAATCATGCTAGAAAAGATAGGAAGAGGTTCACATACCTCGCGACGAGTATCGACTAATAGCAAACGCTCCAAGCGATGGCTACTCCTTAAGTCAAGTGGATCATTCCACACGTAGCATTTCAACCTATAAGGCCACAGCGCTTATTAACATCGTAGGACATTCTACGAAAATTGGAAGACTCTCCCGCAATGCGTAAATCTCCTCCTCATCGGTAGCGGATATCAAGCCAACGAGGGGGTTATACATCAAAACCGAACGGGTACAATTCTAATCCACAGTACTACTACACAAGCTCCATCAGAATACAGTCCTATGTAAAAGCATTCGATTCTTGAGCTTAAGTCGAGACATTGCCACAAGCTATGTTGATTATATATATATAGTATACTTAAACTATACTTTCCTACAACATGTAAGATCCAATTACAATAGGGGGACAAGATATTTACCTCGCTAAGCCCATAATTATCCAAATATAAAGTCGATCCTGGGCAATCGTTTAGCTCCAACTCCGGCGCCCAACCGCTCTAAACCACCCTTAGAAGTTCTAACCAACTTCTACACAACACTCCAACGGACTATGGAGATTTTCCTAGGGTTTCGGTTTCTGATCGACGGAAGTATAATAGTATTTACGGGCTTTCAGATAGGTATAACCTTAGAATACAACAAGGTATACGGCTAAGGTAATTTGGGCATTATAACAATACTTTGAGAGTATTTCTACCAAGAGTGGTATTATGAAACAAACTAGGCTAGGGGTACCCCACGCCACACCACAAAGGAGTGGGTGGCTACCCTCGCCTACCCCACTGTGGGGAACTCTCGACGAGGGCCTCGCGAATGGAGGGGAAGGCTCTCAAGACTTAGGCATTTTGGATGAAGTCTTCAACCTTAGAGGGTATTTATAGCCAAGCCAAGGCCAACCAATGGCCAAGATCTAGCCAAGTGCTAGGCAAGTGTAGGGCAAGATTCACCCGTGTGTCCTAGCCAACTTGCACACAAAATATCTACCAAAAATATCTCCCACTTGCCTTCCCAAATCGTCCACGCCGCCCCACTTTGCCCACCAATGAGAGGGTGCCAAGTCGCCTCTCGTTGGTCCAAAATGTTCCGTCTCTCGGAAAAATCCGCAAAATACTAAATGACATAGCGGAAATTCCCTACGAAAGTTGTGAAAGCGTTTAAAAACGACTCTAGCAGGTGTTGTGCACAAACATATTTCGGCCCAAAGGTGCCATACGGGGTGACACGTGTCGCCCCGATTCGATCAAAATATTTCGTCTTAGAAAATATCCAAAACGGCCAAAATCTCAAAATCAAGCGGGCCCCACAAAACCGTAAATTTCTCCGTGGGCCCTACGTGACCATTCAGAAAATAAAATTCCATAATTCTAATATTCGGGAAGTCAGAATACCAAATCTGGGAATCCAATTCCCATTAACGAACCTTTTTCCTTCACAAAAACCGGAAACTTTTCCGTGGAAAAATCGCCTCTTTCTTCCTTTCCAATCTTTCTGTCGTATTCTCGTACGTACGTCCTCGCATACATACCCTGGAACTACGGGGTATAACAACTTAAGCCTGGATTTTAAGAAGAGAACTGAACTGTAATTACATAGGACTGTATTACAGTAGACTTGTGTAGCATTACTGTGAAGTAGATTTTTACACGTCCGGATTAGACGTACAACCCCTCTCGGGAGTTGTTGGCTGTTAGCGTGCCTCGATAGAGATGATGAGATTTACTGTGATGCGGGGAGGTGCTTAGAATTTTCTGTAGAATATTCTACGTTGAGATCTAGATGTTAATAGGCGCCTTGTGGCCTTTATAGGTCAAGTACTCGTGTGGCGTGATCTACTTGGCTTAAGGTGTAGCCGACGGTTTGAGGTACTTGGAGTGTTTTGCTATTAGTCGATAATCGTCGCGAGGTATGTGAACCTCTTCCTATCTTTTCTAGCATGATATATGTATAACTATGTAGTGCGGTGACGCATACGTGTTAAATGTATTTGATTGGTTTAAAACATATAGTGTTATAACGACTTTATGGGAAGTTGGTTATAACAGCTTTATGTAAGTAAGAAAATGCTTTGTGGTTTTTAAAAGATAACTGATTTGACTTATAACTGACTTGATGTGTGATAATAAAGAACTTGAAGTATTTCAAAAGAATCATTTTGAAAGAAGAGTAATATTTGGTTTTTGAAAGCTTAAGAGTTATACTAGCTTTATGGGAAGTTAGGTATAACGTCTTAAGGAAGATAAAAGGGATAATGTTTCTTGATTTGGGAATGAGAACAAGTATCGAACAAACCACTGCAGCGTTAATAAAGGAAAATGTATTGATTAATTAATTATTATAAAAACCAGTAGAAACCTCCATCTGCATAGAAGCTAAGATAAGACAAAATGATATTACATTTTCTAGATCATGGCTGCTTTAATAAGATGGTTATAAACAAGAATAAATTGCTCACACATATGACATATGTTACTCAATTGTTTTAAAAGAGATTAAGACATTGAACTATGAAACTTATCTAGAATAAAGAGACTTGAGTAATTGAAATTAGGCAAACTGGAACTTTCGGAAAAGAATGTTGTTACTTGATTTTAGAAAAAAGGAAGTGTTTTGGTTTACTTAAAAATGTGAGTCACTCTAATTCTATACTACGGGTATCGGGTGACTTTTATAAAAGGAATAGATCTCTTTAAAAGGAATTTAACGTACGTAGTACTTTAGGGTTAAAAAACCTGGACTTTGACATAAACTGGAAGTACCTTGAGTTGTGTATAACTTGCCTATGCTTGTTGTTGTGTAACTTGCCTATGCTTGTTGTGATAGCCTTTGTTGTGCAAGAATTGTGTTTCTATACTACTGCGTCTCTCGACGGAGGGCCGGTTGACTTGTTTTGAACTTACTTGGATGTACCGGCAGTGACGGAAGATTCCACGGGTATGCTTCCATTATCATTGTTAAATGGGCATGTCTACACCGATGATGGATTATGTGGACATGTGACCATTATGGTTATTTATGGCGAAGTATCGTGACTTACGGTTGTGATCGGGTGCGTAGCCTGTTTACTTGCCCCCGTCAGCTACGTGACGCAGGTGGATCTGGTAGAGGTTATTGCACTTGCCACGTGTCAGCTTCGCGGCGAAGTATCATGACTTACGGTTGTGATCTGGTGCTTAGCCGATTCACTTGCCCCGCCACGCGCGAGGAGGCGGTGGAGGCTAGTGCACTTGCCACGTGTCGACCGAGTCGGTGATTGGATGGTCCACGGTATGCGGCCGTGATGAGGTTCATTTCCTATTGATAGTGTTATTCCATGGACTAGCTCTCCATGAGGTTTCTTGATCGACGCGGTATCACGGTGGTCGGCTTTCGTACTTGCCCCGTCTCGTGGCTGATTCGGCCTTGGTACCTGGTAGTTAGCCCTCGCACTTGCCCCGTTCAGTGTAGTGACGAAGTCTCGTGACACGGCCTTGGTACCTGGTAGTTAGCCCTCGTACTTGCCCCGATCAGCTACGTGACACGGCCTTGGTATCTGGTAGTCGGCTTTCGTACTTGCCCCGTGTCAGCTTCGTGGTTTGGTTGTATAGTATTGTTAGTATGGTTGTTATGACACAGGTGGGACCTAGTGTTCATGTGTACTTCTTGGTGTGATTATATCATAGACTGCCGGCAGTGAGGAAGGTATTCCACGGGCATGATTGATGTTGTGGGCGTTAGACGCATAGTTATATTTGAGTAATGACTTGGAGGGCGTGAGTCCCTGACTTGATATAACTGTTTATATGTGGGTACTGTAGTTTGATTATCATACATGTCTCCTACTTTATATAGACTATTATGATTTCATTTACAGTATTTTCAGTTTCACATACTTGGTACCTGTTGTACTGACCTCCTTCGGGGGGCTGCGTTCATGCCGCAGGTAGAAGTACATCGGTTGTTGATCCCCGCTTATAGGATCACATTTCAGCGTATTGGGAAGCTCCGTTCCTTCGGAGGCTTATCTTTTGGTATGTTACCCTGAGTCTGTAGGTTCTTGTACATTCAGGGGTATGGCGGGGCCCTGTCCCGTCATAGTTGTTGTAAAAATCTTAGAGGTCTGTAGCACTATTGTGCGCAGGGTTGTAAGGATTGTAACTGTTCAAATGTCGATAATTATATATGCAGAAAGGCAACCGTTTTGGTTGGCCTATTTTCTTTTATCTTGATCCATATCTATTTGTATGTTTAAGTTTTTATTTCCGCTGGTTTTTCTCTGATGTTGTATCACTAGGGTGCCCGGGGTAAGGCACGATCCACGGGCAGGTTGGTCGTGACATATATATAGACTTTCTGATTTCACATACTTGGTACTGTTATCGACCTCCTTGAAATTGCGTTCATGCCGCAGGTGAAAGCGGTGGTGGATCCTCATTCTTAGGATCTTTACTCAGTGTCGTGAGCTCCATTTCTCGGAGGCTTGACTTTTGATGCAGTTCTCCCCGGTGTTGTAGATGTTTTGCACATTCAGGGTATGGCGGCCCCTGTCGTCATAGTGTTTACACCTTCTTAGAGTGTAGTCTGTTGTAAAGTTGGGATGTAACTGTTCACTTTTGGTATTTATATACATGCCGAAAGACAACTTTTCTTTGGATAGACTGTTCTTATTTTACACTGTTTCATGTTTGCAATTTTATATTTCGCTGGTTACTCTGAGGTATGTCTACTTGGGTGCTCGGGTAAGGCACCAGTCACGGGCCCGGGAATGGGTCGTGACAAAAGTGGTATCAGAGCAGTTAAATCCTCGGAAAGTGTCTACAGACCGTATCTAGTAGAGTCTTGATTATCGGTGTGTTGTGCACCACACCAATAATCAGGAGGCTGCAGGATATTTAGGATTGGTTTCCATTCTTCTCATTCTGAGATCGTGCCTTAGAGCTGTGTTATAAGTTGGACCCCTCTGAAGAATTTCTTTTGTTTACCAATTATGCCTCCACGAAAGGCAACCCGGGCTCAGAAGGGCAAGGAAGCCGAGGGAGCTGCTAGTAGGACATAGAGGGTCACGAGGCCCGTGCGAGCTTTACAGTGATACCAGATGGCGAGTGCCACGACGCCGCCGACCCGAGGTTTAGAGCAGCGGTGAATCACGAGGCCACGACACGAGCCTTGGTCCCAACTGGAGCGAGAGGAGATGGGTTACAAGGAGATGGCCCAGTTATTAGCCAGGGTCGTGGCGAGGCACGATGATAAATTTGGATGCATCGATTCGATTCGGTAGTACCGTGGTTCACCCGAGGTCGGATAGTTTGATACTTTGGGACTTTCTGAGTTGCAGCCCGCCAGAGTTCTATAGGTCGAGGCCTGAGGATGATCCGCAGGAGTTCATCCGGCGATTCTGACGGATCGAGAGTGATCAAGGCTTGGAGACCGAGTCGGTGGTCTTAGGTTCACATCGGCTGCGTGATACTGCAGTCGACTGGTTTGATTCATGGGAGCTGTCCCGGGGGGAGCATGCGCCTCCAGCTGTTTGGGACGAGTTCTCAGAGGCATTTCTCACTCACTTCTTGCCTCCGCAGATGAGGAACGCACGAGCGACATATTTTGATCTTTGAGGCGAAGCGGGCACTGATTCGGGAGTACAACGCGTGGAGTTCGACTCGTTGGCTCGGTATGTCCGCGTTAGTGGCGGATATGGAGGATCGAGTGCACCGCCACGTCCACGGCTTGATGACTACTTGGTAGTCTTTCTGGTGTAGCTCTTGGCGGGCATGGACATTGCCCGCACGCAGCTGCGCACTCGTGCAGGTGTGAGGCGTAGAGGCCGGGTTGGCCGAATATCGTGAGAAGGCCGGGGCAGCGGGTCTTTGGTAGCTCTCGGGCGGGCGACCCGAAGAAACTAGATTTTCACGCCGGCTCGAGCACTCCTACACCGCCTTGAGGGCGCCAGGTATTCGGGGCGAGTCAAGGCCCGGACTTGGACTTCGGGGCAGAGGTGCTAACCGATCGAGACCACCTTCCTCTCAGTGTGTTCGATGTGGTAGATCCCATTACGAGAGTTGTGGTACTACTGCGGGAGCTTGTTACACTTGCGGCCAGCAGGGTCACTTTGCGAGAGACTGTCCGACCAAGGGCAGCACAGATGGTAGGGTTCAGCCTATAGGGTCTTTCGCCGGGTCTTCATCTCCTACAGTTACTCGCCCCGGAGGGCAGGGTGCTCATGGACCAGCAGGTCGCGGCAGAGGTCGTGGCAAGGGTCCTAGTTCCAGCGGTCCTCAGAACCGCATTTATGCCATGTCCAGCCGCCAGGACCAGGAGGCGTCACCGGATGTCATCACAGGTACTTTATCAGTTTCTTGTTGTGACGTGTATGCCTTGATAGATCCAGGTTCTACCTTGTCCTATATATCTCCCTATATTGCTAATAGGATAGGGATAGAGCCTGAGTCCATAGACCCTTTTGAGGTAGCTACGCCAATAGGGGATTCAGTGGTAGTTGAGCGGGTATATAGGGCTTGCCCAGTGACTATATGCAGTCGTCAGACCCTAGCCAACTTGATAGAGTTGGATATGACCGAATTTGATGTGATCATGGGTATGGATTGGTTAACTTCTTGCTACGCCAATGTAGACTGTAGGAAGCGGTTGGTACGGTTCCAGTTTCCTGGGGAGCCGGTTATCGAGTGGGAGGGGAACACTGTGTCGCCGAGGGGTAAGTTTATTTCTTACCTCAAGGCCAGGAAGATGGTTCAGAAGGGGTATATCTACCATCTCATTCGGGTATTTGATCGAGGCGAGATACGGACCTTGATCGGTTCGATGAGTCGAGAGTTCCTAGACGACCTCCCGGGTATCCCTCCTGAGAGGGAGATAGAGTTTTGCATTGATATTCTGCCTGATACTCGACCTATATCCATTCCGCCATATAGAATGGCACCTGCCGAGTTGAGAGAGTTGAAGGACCAGCTGAGAGATTTGCTGGAGAAGGGCTTCATCAGGCCTAGTGTTTCTCCCTGGGGAGCGCCGGTATTGTTCGTGAAGAAGAAGGATGGGGACATTGCGTATGTGTCGATTCTGGCGGTGAACAAGGTGACTATTAAGAACAGATACCCCCTTCCCAGGATTGATGACTTGTTCGACCAGTTGCAGGGTGCGAGGTGTTTCTCCAAGATAGACCTACGATCTGGTTACCATCAGGTGCGAGTTAGGGAGACGGATGTCCCTAGGACTGCATTCCGGACCCGGTACGGGCACTATGAGTTCAGGGTCATGTCTTTCGGCTTGACCAATGCTCCGACAATATTTATGGATTTGATGAACCGAGTGTTCAAGCCATTTTTGGATACGTTTGTGATAGTATTCATTGATGACATCTTGATTTATTCTCGCTCGGAGCAGGAGCATGCAGAGCATTTGAGGACGGTGCTGAGAGTTCTCCGGGACCAGCGGTTGTATGCCAAGTTTTCGAAGTGTGAGTTTTGGTTGGCTTCGGTGGCGTTTCTGGGGCACATTGTCGGGGCCGATGGTATTCGGGTGGATACGGCAAAGATCGAGGCAGTCAAGACTTGGCACTACTACCCCGACAGCAGTGCGCGACTTTACGGGCCTGCAGGTATTATCGGAGGTTCGTGGAGAAGTTTGCCTCTATTTCAGCACCTTTGACTAAGCTAACTCAGAAGGCAGTTAAGTTTCAGTGGACGGATGCATGTGAGGTGGGCTTCCAGTTAATGAAGAAGAGATTGACGACCGCCCCAGTTCTTACTCTTCCAGAGGTCGACGGCGGTATGTGGTTTATTGTGATGCGTCGGACATCGGGCTTGGATGTGTGTTGATGCGAGGCAAGGTTATAACTACGATCTCGACAGCTCAAGAAGCATGAGAAGAACTACCCCACACATGACTTAGAGTTGACAGCAGTGATTTACGCCTTGAAGATCAGGAGAAATTATTTGTATGGAGTTCATGTGGATATTTACACAGACCACAAGAGCCTCGGTATATCTTCACCAGAGGAGCCGAACTGCGGCGAGACGGTGGTTAGAGCTACTCAAGGATTATGATGTCGATATCCTATACCACCCAGGGAAGGCCAATGTAGTGGCAGATGCCCTTAGTCGTAGATCGATGGGTAGTCTATCAGATGTGCAGCCAGAGATGAGGGGCATGGTTCGCGTTATACATCAGCTAGCGAGCCTTGGAGTCCGATTGATTAATTCTGATAGTAGTGGGGTTCGGGTTCGAGAGGTTGCGAATCTTCCATCGTCGAGGAGGTGAAGAGGCGGCGATGAGGATCCGTTATGGCACAATATCGAGATACGCTCTTCGTGAGGAAGGTCATTTGAGGTAGCACGATGGGGTGCTAAGGTTTGAGTTGTGTGTTCAGATATTGCGGACTTGGCAGCAGGTTCTAGGGAAGTGTTATACCGTATTTACAGTATGTATGCGAGGACGCACGTGCGAGAATACGCAGAAAGATTGAAAGGAAGAAGGAGGTAAATTTTTCCACGGAAAAGTTTCGGTTTTGTGAAGGAAAAAGGTTCGTTAATGGGAATTGGATTCCCATTTGGTATTCGACTTCTGGAATATTAGAGAATTATGGAATTTTATTTTGGAAATGGTCACGTGGGGCCCACGGGAGAAATTTACTGTTTTGTGGGCCCACTTTGTTTTGAGATTTTGGCCATTGTGGATATTTTTCGAAAGACGTTTTTTTTGGGCCATAAGGAGGTTTACACTTGTCACCCCCCCCAAGGTGGCTTGGCCGAAGTAACCTTTGTCAACAACACCCGGTTAGAGTCGCCGACGAAACGTTTCGCGTAACTTGCGGCGGAAAATTCCGGCTATGTCGTTTTGTATTTTTGCGGATTTTTCCGAGAGACGAAACATTCTGGACCAACGGGAGGGTGACATGTGTCACCCTCACAATGGAGACAAGTGGGGCGGCACTTGGCCGAATTGGGGGGGGCTTGTGGTGCTAGATATTTGTGTAGATATTTGTGAGGGTTTTAAGGAGTAGGGGCTAGGGTGCACTTGGCTTGATCTTGGCCTTACACTTGCCTTGCACTTGGCTAGATCTTGGCCATTGGTTGGCCTTTGGGTTTGCTATAAATACCCCCTTAGTTGATGAACTTTCTTCATCCAAAATAATTTTCCAAGTTTTTAAATCCCGCCCCCTTTGTGATTTGAAATCGGCCAAAGCCCTCCCCTTCGTGGAGCTTTGGCAGAGGCCCTCCCTTTGTGGTGCCTTGGCAGTGGGTACCCTCTAGCCTAGTTGTTTCGTATAATACCCTTGTTGTGTTATATAAATACTACCGTAGTATTGTTTTAATTCCCAGAATACATTAGCCTTGTACCTTGTAGTTTTCCATAGATACCTATTTACGTAGATTCAGGAATTAGTAGCTTTTGTCCTTTTTTAGTATCAAACCGAAACCCTAAGGAAATCTTCGTTGTTGGTTGAAGTATTTGAGTAGAAGTTAGTTAGAACTTCTAAGGGTTGTTTGGAGTGGTTTGAGCGCACTTGAGCGAGCTAAACCTTGCTCAGGATCGACATTATAACTTGGATAATTTTGGGCTTATCGAGGTAATTATCTTGTCCCTCTATTGTAATTGGAAATTACATGTTTGTTAGAGTATATAGTTGAAGTATACTATATATGGAACTACTTAGTATTCGCAATGTCTTTTGACTTAAGCTCAAGAATAAAGAACTGAATCGAATGTATTTACATGGATGTATTGCGGAGACTTGTGTAGAATTGTACACGTCAGGTTAGGCGTGTAAACCCACACGGTTGGCTTGGTAGCGCCTCGATAGAGGAGGAGTTTACGCTGCGGGGGAGGTCTTACCAATTTTCTATAGAAAGATAGAAACTTATGTTTTGGGGTTAATAGACGTTTTGACCTTTATAGGTGAAAGTACTAAGAGTAGCGTATTCTACTCAAGGAGTGGAAAGGGCTAGCAAGGTTGTAGTACTTGGAGCATTTTGCTTATTGTCGATAAATCGTCGCGAGGTATGTGAACCTCTTCCTATCTTTTCTAGCATGATTGTTGTGAACTATGTAGTGCGGTAGACGCATACGTGCTAAGTGATTTGGTTGGTTTAAAACATAGGGTGTTATAATAGCTTTATGGGAAGTTAGTTATAACGACCTTATGTAAGTGAAAATGGTTTACTGATGTTAGAAGTTAAGAGACTTGATCTTATAAGATAAGAGACTTAACTTATTTGTTTTAATGTGGATGTTTGTATGAAACCTCATTCGTGAGTAATGAGTACTTGGTTTTTAAAGGGATAATGTTTCTTGATTTGGGAATCGAGAATGTGTATCGACAGAGACCACTGCGGCGTTAATAAAGGAAAATGTCTTGAATAATGATGTGTTGTATTAAAACCGAGAAACCTCCATCTGCATAGCTAAGATGAGACAAAATGATATTACATTTTCTAGATCATGGCTGCTGTAATAAGATCGTTATAAACAAGAATAAACTACTCACGTATATGACATATGTTACTCAATTGTTCTAAAAAGGAATCAAGTGATTAAGTTTGGGAAACTATGAAACCATTTGAAAATGAGAAGCTTGAGTAATTGAAACTAGGCAAACTGGAACTTAGGAAAAGAATGTTGTTACTTGATTTTGAAAAGGAAGGTGGGTTGGTCATTCCAATACTACGGGTATCGGGTGACTTTTATAAAAGTAATGGATCTCTTTTAAAAGAACTTAACGTATGTAGTACTTTGGGGTTAAAAACCTGACTTTGGCATAAAATGAAAGTACTTTGAGTTGTGTGAAACTTGCCTATGCTTGTTGTTGTGAAACTTGCCTATGCTTGTTGTTGTGAAACTTGCCTATGCTTGTGATGATAGCCTTTATTGTACAATCGTTGTGTTTCTGTGTTACCGCGTCTCTCGATAGAGGGTCGGTTGACTGGTTGAGAACTTACTTGGACGTGCCGGCAGTGACGGAGAAATTCCACGGGTACGTTCCTGTTGATAGTATTATTGTTGTTAATCGCTTTGGACATACTGACACGATGCGTAGCGCACGGGTATGCTTCCATTTTGGTTAAGGTCTTGTGGTTAATCGCTTTGGATATCTCGACACGATCGTAGCGCTGCGTATGTTTCCATTTTGATTATCGCCAGTGATTTCCTTTTGGACATCGACACGATGCGTAGCGCTCGTGTATTCGGCCATTTGGAATGTTGTCTTATTTTTCCCTTTGGACATACTGACACGATGCGTAGCGCACGGGTATGCTTCCATTTGGATTGCTGTCTTGTTGTTGAGGTCACATGGACATGCCTACACCGATGCAGAATTCCGGGGGCATGTGGCCATGGGACATTGGTCTTATTGTTGCATCATGGACATGTCTACACCGTCACGAGATTCCGGGGGCATACGGCCATGATGCGAACCTGATTGATGTTGTGGGCGTGAGACCCATAGTTATATCGGAGTGATGACTGTTTTATTTGTGAACTGTAGTTTGGTTATCATACATGTCTCCTGCTTTATATAGACTAGTATGATTTCATTTCTGATATTGATTTCACATACTTGGTACTGTTATCTTGACCTCTTCGGGGCCGCGTTCATCGCAGTGAGGTACATCGGCCGTGGTTCCTCGCCATGGGATCACTGATTCAGCGCATTTGAAGCTCCGTTTCTCGGAGGCTTATCTTTTAGTAGGTGTTCCCGAGTTGTAGGTTCTTGTACATTGTGGTATGGCGGCCTGTCCCGTCATAGTCATTGTATATCTTAGAGTGCATGTAATCTTGTTGTGTGGTTGTAAAAGGATTAAAGCTGTTCGGGTTTTATGTATATCCGAAGGCAACTATTTTGGTTGGCCGTTTATTTATTATATCTTTTGTTAAATGACTCATGTTTTATGTTCGCTGATTTTCTCGATGTATGTATCACTAGGGTGCCGGGTAAGGCACGATGCGCCCCGAACGGTCGTTCTGCGAAGCACACAGCGCGCGTTACTCTATCCATCCGGGGTCGACAAAGATGTACCACGACCTCAGATCTGTGTATTGGTGGGACGGCCTGAAGAGGGACGTTGCGGAGTTTGTTGCTCAGTTCCCGAGTTGTCAGCAGGTCAAGGTGGAGCACCAGAGGCCTGGTGGGTTGTTGTAGGCTATAGAGATTCCGACATGGAAGTGGGAGGTGATCAATATGGACTTTATTGCAGGGTTACCTCGCACTCAGAGGAAGCATGATTCTATCTGGGTTATCGTCGACAGGCTGACGAAATCCGCCCACTTTCTTCCCGTCAGGACGACTTTTTCGGCCGAGGATTACGCTAGACTTTACATCCGAGAGATCGTGAGACTACATGGGGTCCCTATATCTATCATATCGGACAGAGGAGCCCAGTTTACGGCTAACTTCTGGAGGTCTTTCCAGAAGGGATTAGGGACGCATGTGAGCCTCAGTACTGTATTCCATCCTCAGACCGACGGACAGGCAGAGCGTACTATCCAGACACTTGAGGATATGCTGCGAGCCTGTGTTATTGATTTCAGGGGTAGCTGGGAGGATCATTTGCCGCTAGTAGAGTTTGCGTACAACAATAGCTACCACTCCAGTATCCAGATGGCGCCTTATGAGGCCTTATATGGGAGGAAGTGCAGGTCACCGATAGGCTGGTTTGATGTGGGTGAGGTGCAGTTAGTCGGTCCGGGGTAAGGCACCAGTAACGGGCCCCGGAACGGGTCGTTACAAAAGTGGTATCAGAGCAGTTAATCCTCGGAAAGTGTCTACAGACCGTGTCTAGTAGAGTCTTGATTATCGGTGTGTTGTGCACCACATCTATAATCAGGAGGCTATAGGACATTTAGGATTGGTTTCCATTTTTCTCATTCTGAGATCGTGCCTTAGAGCTGTGTTGTAAGTTGGACCCCTCTGACGTATCTCGTTTTTACCAGTTATGCCTCCGCGCAAGGCAACCGTGAGCCAGAGGGCAAGGCAGCGAAGGTGCCGCTAGTGAGATCTGAGGAGTACGAGCAGCGCAGCCCGCAGTACACGAGGTTGTGCTTGACGGCGGGTTTCGCGACGCCAAAGACCAGCGAGTTTAGAGCCGCAGCGATGGATGAGACTACAAGACTGAGCCTCGGTCCCAGATGCGGGAGGCGGGAGATGGGTCACAAGAGATGGCGATTATTGGCGGGTTGTGGCCGAGATATGAGGCAGCTAGATCAGCGATTCGGTTCAAAGAGCACCGATGGTTCACCCCGAGCGAGATAGTTTGAGGCTACGGACTTTCGAGTTGTAGCGCGAGTTTTACTGGGTCGAGGCACGAGGATGATCCGCGAGGAGTTCATCCGGCGATTCTGCCGATCATGCGGGTGATCAAGGCTTGAGACCGAGTCTGTGACCTTTGGTTCGCATTTGCGTGATACCGCGATCGATTGGTTTGATTCATGGGAGCTTTCCGGGAGAGCATGCACCTCCAGTATGGGATGAGTTTTCCGGGCTTTCTCACGCACTTCTTGCCTCATGATTGAGGGCACGGGCAGATTTTTGTTAATGAGGCAGAGGGCATCGTCAGGAGTACAATGTCGAGTTCGATTCTTTGGCTCGATATGTCCCTGCGCTTAGTTGCGAATATGGAGGATAGGTGCATCGCCACGCCACCGCTTGATGATTATATGGCGAATCTTGTGCGGGTGTTTCTCTTCACCGGGCATGGACATTGCCCGCATGCGCAGCTCATGCACTAGGATGTGAGGCACGGAGGTCGGCGGAATGACACGGATCGCCAAGAGGCCGGGGCGGCAGGTCCTTTGGTGGCTTTCGAGGCGGACCGCCTCGAAGGCGAGCTAGTTATATACCCCACCGTGCAGTGGTCCTCCACCGCCTTCTTGAGAGCGGTCGGGGCTCCAAGGGTTCGATTTTCGTGAGCGGGGTGTTAACCAAGCCACCCCTACCTCGTTGTGACCATTGTGGTAGACTCCATTTTGGAGAGTGTCGTGCTAGATTGGGAGTTTGTTTTGCATGCCAGCAGGCCATTTTGCGAGGAACTGTCCGACCAAGGAAGCGGATGTTACGAGTCGACCTTCGGGATCTGTGGTGGTTCATCACCTTCTACTATGCGCCTGCAGGCGTGCCTATGATTAGAGTGGAGCGGTAGCCGGTATATCCTTAACCTCTAGAGTTTTGGTATGCTTGTTATGATGATCTCATTATTGTGTGCTATGTACGGATAGCATTGTGATATGTGTGAGTTAGAAACATGGTTAGTTAGGAGGATAAGTATGGGGGCATGGTAAGTGTGAACCTTAGACTATGTCACGACTGAGACCTTAGGGGTAAGGTCGTCTTGAGTTAAAGATTTATTTTTGACCCTTATCAGAGTAGTAGTATACGTGGGTTTTATTTGTGTGATAAGTCCGTGGGTAGTGTGAGATGGAAGTGGTAGCTTTCATGATGTGAATTAGTAAGATTGTTGGGATCGGGAACAAATTAGCCTGATTGGGGGTCGGGTTGAGGACCATTTGCGGGTCAACCCGTAACCCGGTTTGGGGTGGGGTCAGTTCTGGGTGGTCCCGCCAGGTGGTAGGGTCACGAGGATGCTAGGCCCAAGTTTGTATGATCATCGTATGAGTTCGTGGACGCGTTCGACCAGAAGCGGTTCGTAAAGGCCGGGAATGGCCTTAAGGAAGTTTGAGGTTAGTAAGATGACCAAGGTTGGAGGTAGTGACTCCAGAGATTTTCGGGAACGGAAGTAATGACTGAAGTATGGTACGTACTGGGAGAGTTCAAGTGTTCGAGAAGGGCACGACGAGTAAGGAAGGAAGATAACGTGTGTTATTTCGTGGCCAAGCTGTGGCGTTGACAACTTGTTAGAGGAACTTCATCGATATCCGTCTTGAGAAGGAACATTCGGGACGAATGTTTCTAAGGAGGGGAGAATGTTATACCCCGTATTTCCAGAGTATGTATGCGAGGACGTACGTACGAGAATACGGCAGAAAGATTGGAAAGGAAGAAGGAGGTAAATTTTTCCACGGAAAAGTTTCCGGTTTTTGTGAAGGAAAAAGGTTCGTTAATGGGAATTGGATTCCCAGATTTGGTATTCGGACTTCCTGGAATATTAGAGAATTATGGAATTTTATTTTCGGAAATGGTCACGTGGGGCCCACGGGAGAAATTTACGGTTTTGTGGGGCCCACTTTGTTTTCGAGATTTTGGCCATTGTGGATATTTTTCGAAAGACGTTTTTTTAGGGCCATTAGGAGGGTGACACGTGTCACCCCCGCCTAGGTGGCTTGGCCGAAGTTACCTTTGTGCACAACACCCGGTTAGAGTCGTTTTTCGACGAAACGGTTTGCGGAACATGCGAAGGGAAAATTCCGGCTATGTCGTTTTGTATTTTTGCGGATTTTTCCGAGAGACGAAACATTCTGGACCAACGGGAGGGTGACATGTGTCACCCTCACAATGGAGACAAGTGGGGCGGCTTGGCCGAATTGGGGGGGGCTTGTGGTGCTAGATATTTGTGTAGATATTTGTGAGGGTTTTAAGGAGTAGGGGCTAGGGTGCACTTGGCTTGATCTTGGCCTTACACTTGCCTTGCACTTGGCTAGATCTTGGCCATTGGTTGGCCTTTGGGTTTGCTATAAATACCCCCTTAGTTGATGAACTTTCTTCATCCAAAATCATTTTCCAAGTCTTGAAATCTCTCCCCCTTTGTGAGTTGAAATCGTCCAAAGCCCTCCCCCCCCCTTTTGTGGAGCTTTGGCCGAGAGGCCCCCTCCCCTTTGTGGTGCCTTGGCCGTGGGGTACCCCTGCCTAGTTGTTTTCGTATAATACCCTTGTTGTGGTATAGAAATACTCCTAGTATTGTTATAATGCCCAAAATACCTTAGCCTTGTACCTTGTAGTATTCCAAAGATACCTCTTTACGTAGAGTCAGGAAATACTACCTTTTGTCCTTTTAGTCTCAAACCAAAACCCTAAGGAAATCTTCATTGTTGGTTGAAGTATTTGAGTAGAAGTTGGTTAGAACTTCTAAGGGTTGTTTGGAGTGGTTTGGAGCGCAGTGAGCTAAACCTTGCTCAGATCGACATTATAACTTGGATAATTTTGGGCTTATCGAGGTAATTATCTTGTCCTCTATTGTAATTGGAAATTACATGTTTGTTAGAGTATATAGTTGAAGTATACTATATATGGAACTACTTAGTATTCGCAATGTCTTTTGACTTAAGCTGAAGAATAAAGAACCGAATCAATCAGTATTTACATAGGATCAGCGTAAAGAGACTTGTGTAGAATTGTACACGTCGGTTAGGCGTAAACCCCTCGGTTGGCTTGGTAGCTACCGATAGAGGAGGAGTTTTACTGTCATGTGAGGTCTTCAATTTTCTATAGAAAGATAGAAACTTATGTTTTGGGGTTAATAGACGTTTTGACCTTTATAGGTGAAAGTACTAAGAGTAGCGTATTCTACTCAAGGAGTGGAAAGGGCTAGCAAGGTTGTAGTACTTGGAGCATTTTGCTTATTGTCGATAAATCGTCGCGAGGTATGTGAACCTCTTCCTATCTTTTCTAGCATGATTGTTGTGAACTATGTAGTACGGTAGACGCATGTGCTAAGTGATTTGGTTGGTTTAAAACATAGGGTGTTATAATAGCTTTATGGGAAGTTAGTTATAACGACCTTATGTAAATGAAAATGGTTTATCTTGATGTTAGAAGTTAAGAGACTTGATCTTATAAGATAAGAGACTTAACTTATTTGTTTTAATGTGGATGTTTGTGTGAAACCTCATTCGTGAGTAATGAGTACTTGGTTTTAAAGGGATAATGTTTTACTGATTTCGGGAATCAGAATGTGTATCGACAGACCACTGCAGCGTTAATAAAGGAAAATGTATTGAATAATGATGTGTTGTATTAAAACCAAGAGAAACCTCCATCCGCATAGAAGCTAAGATGAGACAAAATGATATTACATTTTCTAGATCATGGTCTTGTAATAAGATCGTTATAAACAAGAATAAACTACTCACGTATATGACATATGTTACTCAATTGTTCTAAAAGGAATCAGTGATTAAGTTTGGGAAACTATGAAACCATTTGAAAATGAGAAGCTTGAGTAATTGAAACTAGGCAAACTGGAACTTAGGAAAAGAATGTTGTTACTTGATTTTGAAAAGGAAGGTGGGTTGGTCATTCCAATACTACGTATCGGGTGACTTTTATAAAAGTAATGGATCTCTTTTAAAAGAACTTAACGTATGTAGTACTTTGGGGTTAAAAACCCGGACTTTGGCATAAAATGAAAGTACTTTGAGTTGTGTGAAACTTGCCTATGCTTGTTGTTGTGAAACTTGCCTATGCTTGTTGTTGTGAAACTTGCCTATGCTTGTGATGATAGCCTTTATTGTACAAGCGTTGTGTTTCTGTGTTACCGCGTCTCTCGATAGAGGGTCGGTTGACTGGTTGAGAACTTACTTGGACGTGCCGGCAGTGACGGAGAAATTCCACGGGTACGTTCCTGTTGATAGTATTATTGTTGTTAATCGCTTTGGACATACTGACACGATCGTGGCGCGGGTATGCTTCCATTTTGGTTAAGGTCTTGTTGTTAATCGCTTTGGATATACTGACACGATGCGTAGCGCACGGGTATGTTTCCATTTTGATTATCGCCTTGTGATTTCCTTTTGGACATACTGACACGATGCGTAGCGCACGGGTATGCGTCCATTTGGAATGTTGTCTTATTTTTCCCTTTGGACATACTGACACGATGCGTAGCGCACGGGTATGCTTCCATTTGGATTCTTTGTCTTGTTGAGGTCACATGGACATGCCTACACCGATGCAATTCCGGGGCATGTGGTCATGGGACATTGGTATTATTGTTGCATCATGGACATGCCTACACCGATGCGATTCCGGGGCACGCGCCAATGCGAACTCGATTGATGTTGTAGGCGTGAGACCCATAGTTATATTGGAGTGATGACTGTTTTATGTTGTGAATCGTAGTTTGGTTATCATACATGTCTCGCTTTATATAGATTAGTATGATTTCATTTCTGATGTTATGCAGTTTCACATACTTGGTACTGTTATCGACCTCCCGAGGCTGCGTTCATGCCGCAGTAGGTACATCGGTCGTGGTTCCTCGCTCATAGGATCACGATTCAGCATTTGAAGCTCCGTTTCTCGGAGGCTTATCTTTGTAGGTGTTCCACTGAGTTGTAGGTTCTTGTACATTGAGGTATGGCGGCCTGTCCGTCATAGTCATTGTAGATATCTTAGAGGTCCGTAGTATTGTTGTGGCGGGGTTGTAAAAGGATTAAACTGCTCGAGTTTTATGTATATATGAAGGCAAGCTTTGGTTGGCCTGTTTATTTATTATATCTTTTGTTAAATGACTCATGTTTTATGTTCCGTGATTTTCTCGACGATGTATGTATCACTAGGGTGCGGGTAAGGCACGATGCCCCGAACGGTCGTTCTGAAGCACACAGCGTTACTCTATCCATCCGGTCGACAAAGATGTACCACGACCTCGGATCGTGTATTGGTGGGGCGGCTGAAGAGGACGTTGCGGAGTTTGTTGCTCGGTTCGAGTTGTCGCAGGTCAAGTGGAGCACGAGGCACAGTGGGTTGATGTAGGCTATAGAGATTCCGACATGGAAGTGGGAGGTGATCAATATGGACTTTATTGCAGGGTTACCTCGCACTCAGAGGAAGCATGATTCTATCTGGGTTATCGTCGACAGGCTGACGAAATCCGCCCACTTTCTTCCGTCGTGACGACTTTTTCTACGAGGATTACGCTAGACTTTACATCCGAGAGATCGTGAGACTACATGGGGTCCCTATATCTATCATATCGGACAGAGGAGCCCAGTTTACGGCTAACTTCTGGAGGTCTTTCCAGAAGGGATTAGGGACGCAGGTGAGCCTCGATCGTATTCCATCCTCGACCGACGGACAGCGAGCGTATCATCCGCATACACTCGAGGATATCCGCGAGCTCGTGTTATTGATTTCAGGGGTAGCTGGGAGGATCATTTGCCGCTAGTAGAGTTTGCGTACAACAATAGCTACCACTCCAGTATCCAGATGGCGCCTTATGAGGCCTTATATGGGAGGAAGTGCAGGTCACCGATAGGCTGGTTTGATGTGGGTGAGGTGCAGTTAGTCGGGCCAGACTTGGTTCAGCAGGCGGTGGATAAGGTGAAGCTTATCCAGGAGCGGTTATTGACAGCTCAGAGTCGACAGAAGTTGTATGCAGATCATCGGCGTCGACATTTGGAGTTTGAGGTTGCTGATTGGGTTTTCCTGAAGGTGTCACCCATGAAGGGTGTGATGAGGTTTGGGAAGAAAGGGAAGCTCAGCCCAAGGTACATTGGGCCTTATCAGATTGTCCGTAGGGTAGGCAAGGTTGCCTATGAGTTGGATCTGCCGTCCGATCTGGAGGCAGTACATCCGGTTTTTCATGTTTCTATGCTGAGGAGATGTATCGGAGATCCATATAGAGTGCACCCGATTGATGATGTTCAGGTGACAGAGGGATTATCATATGAGGAGATTCCCATAGCGATACTCGATCGTCAGGTTAGGCGACTGCGGACAAAGGATGTGGCTTCCGTCAAGGTCTTATGGCGGAACGAGAACAGAGAGGAGATGACGTGGGAAGCGGAGGAGGACATGAGGCAGAAGTATCCTCACTTATTCCCCACACCTCCAGGTAACTCACTTTCCTACTGGTTAATTTTAATTGTCGTATGTACTTAAGTGTTCTATTGTGGCCATATGTGGCATTTTGCAAATTGTTCAAGTTATGAGGGATTATGCCGTTATCTGAGTTAATTGAATCTTGAAGGAACATTCGGGACAAATGTTTCTAAGGGGGGGAGAATGTTATACCCCGTAGTTCCAAAGTATGTATGTGAGGACATACGTACGAATGTATAAACCCTAATTAGGGTAAGAATGGAAGAATTGTTTTCCGATGGAAAATATTCCGAACCTTGTGAAGGAAATTTTTACGTTTTCAATATTTTAACCAATTATGGAATTTTTCCGAGAGATAAATATTTTGGACCAATAGGAGGGCGACATGTGTCACCCCAAGTGGACATGGGTGGACGTTTTTCAAGACTAGTGGGCAAGACAAGTGGCCAAAGTCTTGCATGGCATTTGCATGGCAATGGGACGTTTTTTTTGAAGTTAGTGGGCAAGTCAAATGGTCAAAGTCTTGCATGACATTTGTGGGACAAGTGGAGAAAGGAACCTACACAAACAATCTATACCATACACATGTTTCAATCCTACCCCTTGGTTGTCCTATATAAACACCTCTAGTTGATGAAATCTTCCACACTTAGAACATTTCAAGACTTGAAAATATTTTTCTCTCCTCCTAGTTGCTCGTCCCACCCCCTCTTTCTTGAGCAAATGTTGTCCAAAAATTCTTAAACTTATAAGTGTTCTTCCTTAATGTATTAGGAAGATTATTAACCAAGAGTTAGACAAGATTTCACACCCCTAGCCTCAAAAACCCTCACAAAGCCGAGAGTGGGCAGATTTGGAACTTTAGTGTTCTTCACTTTTTGGAGTTAATTCTTGAATAGAAGTTGGTTAGGAACTTCTAAGGGTGACTTGTGGTGGTTTGGAACACAAAGATTTGGAGCTAAAACTTTCTTAGGAGCGACTTTAAGTTCTTGGATATTTTTGGGCTATTATTGAGGTAATGAACCTTAACCTCTTTGTGAAGTTGATTATTATGTATATTGGATATTATACATATATTGAAAGTATATTATGGAGTATGAGATATAAGGAAATATGTGGACCTTGTTAAGATGTTAAAAGGAGAATTGACATATTATCCATTAAAATGGTAAAAATGTATCCATTACTTACTAAGAAGTTAACAACAAAGAAACTATAACTTATATAAAGATTGGAATATAAGTTGGAAGACTAATGAAGTAATTGGATAAGTAAAATTGTAAAAGTTGGCCAAGGACCCCAACTTAAGGACTGTATTTACTTTGGACTGTATTTACTTTGGACTGTATTTACATTGTTGTTAAGGGGAAGATTGTTAATCGCGTTCCGTTTGGGCGTGTGATCCCCTTCTTTAATTATTGTTGTTGTTAAGGGGAAGATTGTTAATCGCGTTCCGTTTGGGCGTGTGATCCCCTTCTTTAATTATTGTTGTTGTTAAGGGGAAGATTGTTAATCGCGTTCCGTTTGGACGTGTGATCCCCTTCTTTAAATTTCGGAATTATTGTGCCTTATTTATGGCATGTTGGTTATTGTTATCGGGCCTTGAAAAGGTGGAGAATTGAGTAGAAACGGGGGAGGTGCTGCCCAATTTTTCGTAGACTAAGAGAAATCTTACTTAGAAGAATTCCACGTAAAACTAGAAGTTGATAGGCGTGTTTTGACTATTATAGGTTGACACTCTGCGCGCGACATATCCGACTTGGAAAGTGGATTTAGCCGAGGAGGTATGTGATTCTTCCTATCCCTTTGAGCATGATATTTGTGAAATATATATAGTACGGTAGACGTATGTGTGTTAAACTAAATTTGGCTTTACTTTGATGTCTGTGGACTTGAGTTCTAATTAATAAGAATCTTGAATATTTCAAAAAGAGTTATGAATCATTTTGGAAGAAAAGTAATACTTGGTTTTCATAAAAAGTTTAAGTGTTATACTAGCTTTATGGGAAGTTAGCTATAACGACTTAAGAAAGATAAGAAACAGTTTAATTGTTTGTTTATCAAATGCTTGGAATGATGTTTGAAGGTATGGTAAGTTGGTTTGATAAAAATGTTATGATGCTACGTGTGTTAGTATCTTGTGACGCTTGTGCAAGGAGGTTATTCTTGTTGTGCTTATGTTGTTTAACGATAAGCCGTTGTGTTAGTATTATATCACTCACCCTCCTGACTTGTTACGATGCCGTGGGTTAGCCGCCCCCGATGCGAGGAATACCTCATGCGGGTCCATGGGACCTATGCAGAGTTCCAGTGTTATACCCCGTATTTTCCAGAGTATGTACGTGAGGGCGTACGTACAAAAGTTTGAGCCTTAAAGTAGGCAAGGGGCGAAAATTTGTTCACAACCCACGAAAAGAATTGTTTTCGGCGAACGCGTTTTCCAAACTGCGAGGAAAATTACTGTTGCGACATTAATAATTTTTGCGGATTTTTCAGAGATGAAATATTTTGGACCAACGAGAGGCGACACTTGTCACCCTCGTGGGCGATCTTAGGGCCGATTGGGTGCACGATTCTTGGCTTGTTTTGTGGCCTAAAACATGGGTCAATGTTTGGAGTGAATTGTGGAGTAGATGGCTAGGGTGCACATGTACAAATCCTCACCCTCCACTTTCCCACCACTTGTCTTGATCTTGGCCATTGAAGGCCCTATAAATACCCCCCCTTTGTTGAAGACTTCTTCATCCACAACACAACTTTCTTAGTCTTGAAAATCCTTCCCCCTCTTAGTAGAAGCTCTCGTCCAAGAGCTTCCCCCTCCCCCTTGAGAAGGCCCTTGACGAAACATCCCCTCTTGAGAGTTGTTCTCGTAAAATACCCCCTTGGAAGAAAAGTATTCTCCAAGTATTGTTACTATTCCAAAATACTGGCCCAAATACCTTGTAGTATTCTGGTTACCACTATACTAAAAGCCCAGAAATACTATTATACTGTCCTTTTAGTCTCAAAACGAAACCCTAAGGAAAATCTTCATAGCCGGTTGAAGTATTAAGAAGTAGTTGCGTAGAACTTCTAAGGGTTGTTTGGAGCGGGTTGGAGCGCCCAAAGTAGGAGCTAAACGTTGCTCAGGATCGACATTTAAACTTGGATAATTTTGGGCTTATCGAGGTAAATATCTTGTCCTTCTATTGTAATTGGAAATTACATACTGTAGTAGTATAGAAATGAGTATAAGATATATAGAAGGATGGTATAAGAGAAGAGAATTGAATTGAAATCACATCAGAATTATATTGAAGAAGAATATTGAACTGTACTTACATAAGACTGTATTTACAGTAGACTTGTGTAGTTTAACGGGTAGGGAAGTGCTGCCCGATTTTTCGTAGAATAGAGAACCTTATGCTTAGAATATTCTACAGAGTAGTCTAGAAATTGATAGACTTATATAACCGTTATAGGTTGAAAGTTCTGCGAGTAGCATGTTCTACTTGAAAGGTGGACAAGGCTAGCCGGGTTATAGCGGTGGAGCGTTTTGCTAATTGTCGATAATCGTCGCGAGGTATGTGATTCTTCCTATCCTCTTGAGCATGATATTTTAAAAGAATATATATAGTACGGTAGACGTACGTGTGTAATTGAATGTGGTTTTACTGCGATGTCTTTTGACTTGAGTCTAAATAATAAGAATCTGAAGTATTTCAAAAGAGTTAAGAAACCTTTTTGAAAGAAGAGTAATACTTGGTTTTAAAAGCTTAAGAGTTATACTAGCTTTATGGGAAGTTAGGTATAACGACTTAAGAAAGATAAAAAGAATGGTTTATTGATTTTAGAAGTTAAGAGACTTGATCTTAAAAGATAAGAGACTTGACTTAATTAAATTAATATGAATTTTGTTAAAAAGTGTGAAACCTCATTCGTGAGTAATGAGTACTTGGTTTTTAAAAGGAATAATGTTTTACTGATTTCGGAAATCAGAATAAGTATCGAACGAACCACTGCAGCGTTAATAAAGGGAAATGTATTGACTAATTAAGTATTATTAAAACCAGTAGAAACCTCCATCTGCATAGAAGCTAAGATGAGACAAAATGATATTACATTTCCTAGATCATGGCTGCTTTAATAAGATTGTTATGAACAAGAATAACCTACTCACACATAAGGCATATGTTTCTCAAATTGTTTTAAAAGAGAATTATATTCTTAAGTGATTAAGACTATGAACTACGAAACCTTTCGAAAATGAGAAACTTGAGCATTTGAAAATAGGCAAACTTGTACGTTGGAAAAGAATGTTGTTACTTGATTTTACAAAGGGAAGTGTTTTGGTTTACTTAAAAAGATAGTCACTCTATTTTTAATACTACGGGTATCGTTTGACTCTTGTGAAAGAAACAGAATATTTTTAAAGAGATAATGTATGAATTACCTTGTGTGAATAACTTGACTATGTTGGTTTGTGATAGCCTTGTAATACTTTCTTGTTGATTTGATAAGTAAACATGTTAGGATGCAACGTGTGTTAGTGTCTTATGATGTTTGTGTAAAGGGGTTTCCCTTGTTGTGCTTATGTTGTTTAACGGTAAGCCGTTATGTTAGTATTGCACCACTCACCCCTTGACATGATACCGGGGGTTAAGCTGCCCTCCGATGCGGGGTATACCTCAGGCAGTCTGGGACTATGATTCGAGAATACCTCATGCGGGTCCAGGGGACCTATGCGGAGCTACGAGAGTTCCAGGATAGTGTGCGGTCTATATGGCCATGCGGTTTATGTGGCCATGCGGACTGCGAGTCCAGGACGATGCCGGGGAGTAGCTACCCTCGATGCGGGGAATACCTCATGCGGGCCTATGTGTGTGGCCTATGCAGAGCTGCGGGAAGTTCCAGGATTAGACGCGCACATTTGATATTGCGGGCGAGTGGCCGGCTTCGATCATATGGCGGTCTAGAAAGACCTCGTGATACAGTTTATGACTTTGTTGGTACTGTGGGTTTTAGTACTCAACTATGCCTTCGTACTTACCCCGTACGGTTTTATTATGACACGGGTGGGACCTGGTGTTCATATGTATTCCTTGGTGCTTTTATATCATAGACTGCCGGCAGTGAGGAAGGTATTCCATGGGCATGATTGATGTTGTGGGCGTGAGACCCATAGTTATATTTGAGTGATGACTTTGAGGGCGTGAGTCCCTGACTTGACATGACTGCTTATTTATTGTGAACTGTAGTTTGGTTATCATACATGTCTCCTGCTTTATATAGACTACTATGATTTCATTTACGTGATTTTTCGATTTCATGCTTGGTACTGTTATCGACCTCCCGGGCCGTTCATTCCGCAGGTAGAGGTACACCAGTCGTTGATCCTCGCTCATAGGGTAACAGTTCAGCGTTTGGGAAGCTCCGTTTCTCCGGAGGCTTATCAGTGGTATAGTCCATTGTCGTTGTAGGTACTTACATTCAGGGGTATGGCGGGGCCCTGTCCCGCCATTGTTGTTATATCATTCTTAGAGGTCTGTAGTACTGTTGTGGACAGAGTTTGTAAAAGGGATGTAACTGTTCGGATTCATGTTTTTATATATATATGCCGAAAGGCAACTTCTCTCAGATAAACTGTTTTCACTTCATATTATATCATGTCTTGTTTTATATTCCGCTGATTACTCTGATGTATGTCTACTTGTGTGCCCGGGTAAGGCACCAGTCACGGGCCCGGGTTCGGGTCGTGACAAAAGTGGTATCATTAATCCTCGAAAAGTGTCTACAGACCGTATCTAGTAGAGTCTTGATTATCGGTGTTACACCCCGTATTTCCAAGAGGATTAGATGAGAACGTACGAAAGGAAATAAGATTCGAAGTTGGAAAAAGAAAAAAAGTTGGCAGAATTGTTTTGGACAGTTTTTCAGTCAACTTAGAAGCAGTATATCTCCTAGTATAATTGGGTTTTTAGGTGTTTCAAAAGCCTAATATGAAGTTCATTGAGTCTAGTTTCCAACGCAACAAACCGCTCGTCAATAGGACATCGGAGTAGAAAGTTATGGACGTTACAAGATCGGCTGACAGAACAGACAGGGTCAGGCGCCGCGGCTACGGCGCCGGGCAAAGCCCGAAATTGTCTGAAATTGCAGAGCCGCGGCGCCGGCTGCAGGGCCGCGGCGCCAGGGCGGGATTTTTTGCGGAAATAGGGTAAAAATAGAAGATATTTGTTGTAAAGGACCCCTGGGTGGGTGACAAGTGTCCCCCCAACTTGTGGAGCAAGATAAAGGCTATATAAGACATGTCTTGCTAGATTTTAATCATTTGCAAGACATCACCCAAATCTTCTTTTCTCTTCTCTTCTCTCCCAAATGGTTAAAACCCTAGGCCTATATGAGATTTTTGGAAAGGCAACAAGAAGGAAATATGTTGGCAAGCTTGTAGGGGATTAGTAGAGATGATTTTAGCGGGAAGAAGAATTTCAAAAAGAGGAGCTAAAGTTGCTAAGGATCGACTTGTAATCTTGGAACATATTTGGGCTAAATGAGGTATAATCTTCGTCTTACTTTTGTAATTGAAGATTCCATGTTATTATAAGTTAGAATTGATCATGTGATATGTGTTATGAAGTTTGATAAGTGTTATGGAAATTTGGAAGCTCAAATCCGAAAATGATATGTTACGCCATTTGAATTGAAATACAAATTGGTCGATAATTAGAATCGTCGCATGTTTACCTACTTGAGGATTGTAGTAGTTATAATCAATTGTGGCTAGATATCATGTTATATTAAACCGTTTGGATTGAAATGTCAATTGGTTAAGAATTGGTGTTATTGTACTCAATATGGCCGAATTGGACTAGTAGTTTGTATTAGTTTGGTATCTTTTGTGGGGCGGAATTTTACACGTCTAGTAGGCGTGTAATCCCCTATTGTTAATTGCATTGATTGGGCCTTAAATGTGGCGTGTTTGGTTATTGAATTCGGCCTTGAAAAAGGTGGCAAAGTGAGTAGAAACAAAGGAGGTGCTGTCCGATTTTCCGTAGAATTTAGAGACTTTACACTTATAATATTCTACGTTTGAAGTAAGATGTTAATAGACGTACTATGGTCATTATAGGTCGACATACTACGTACGGCGAATTGGACTTAGCAGGTGGATTAAACCGAAGAGGTATGTGGAACTTTCTTATCTCTTGAGCATGAATAGGTTGTAAATGTATAATACGGTAGACGTACAAGATTTTGACAATCTAGGTCCATTTGATATCCTTGGCTTATTTTTAAGAATGCCCAAGTTGATTGAGTTAGGGAATTAACTCACTTGTTAAATATTAAGGATATCTTGGCTTTCAAAAGTTAAGAGACTTTAAGTATGATGAAAGTATTATTGATACTTGTTTTGTTGGAAAGTGTAAGTCTCTTGGTTATAAAGAAGTATGTAAGTTGCTAATGTATAAAGCTAGTATAACGACTTTATGGGAAGTTGGTTATAATAGCTTTATAGAAAGTTAAAAAGAGTGGTTTACTCTAAGTAATTTAAGTATGATAAATGACTTGTTTTAATGAAAGGCAATTTGATTTTAAGGCATCAATTGCCTAAGGTTTTATAAGAAAAGGAGTCACTTGATTTAGAAACCTAACTTTATTTCTAAAGGTATTGTGACTTGTCTTGAAAAGTAATTTTGACTTGATACTACGGTTAATAGTATCTTGGAAGTTTTATATGAAGGAGAGTCATTTTTAAAAGAGTGGAAGTATGTAGTACTTTGGGTTAAATTCCCGGATCTTTATAAAAGACATGTTAGTGCCTTAAGTAAACTAAAATGAGAGTGTATGTGAATAAGAATAATAAGAAGTTAGGGGATTCTTAACTTGCTTATATACTGTGTGATAAGCCGGTAGTGCTTATGTTATGTATGATAGCCGGTTTTGTGCTAGTGGTATATTATTCATTTCGGGGTCATTCCCCGGGTTTGTGGCATTTGCATATTCCGTGGATTGCTACCCACGATGCGAGGAATACCTCATGCGAGTCCGCAAGGGCTTATGCGGGTGAAATAGTCCCATGCGGGCGGATACATGGCGCGAGGAATACCTCATGCGAGTCCGTAAGGGCTTATGCGGGTGAAATAGTCTCATGCGAGGAATACCTCATGCGAGTCCGCAAGGGCTTATGCGGGTGAAATAGTCCCATGCAGGCGGATACAGCCTATGCGAGGAATAACTCATGCGAGGTCGTAAGGGCTTATGCGGGCGAAATAGTCCCATGCGAGGAATACCTCATGCGGGTCCACGCGACCTATGCGGGTGAAATAGTCCCAGGTGTAGGATTGCTTAATGATATTGCGGGCGGGTGGTCCTGCTTTGATCGTGAGCTTCCTATTTTATATTGTAAGTATACCATCGTTACTCTCATTGTTAGTAAGGCACCGTGGTAATCGTTAATTGAGTTATAATACCGTCTCCGCTTTTATTATAGACTTATGATTTCATTACGCATTTTCGGCCACATATTTGGTACATGTTGCATCGACCTCCTTCGGGCCGCGTTCACGCTGCAGTAGAGTCTGGTTGTTGATCCTCGCTCTTAGGATCATTGTTCAACTGTTGAGAAGCTCCTTTTTTCCGGAGGCTTATCCCTGGTATTGTCGGTAGTTGTACATTCAGGGGTATGGCGGGGCCCTGTACCGCCAGAGTTGTTATTCTTAGAGGTCTGTAGTCACATTGTGGTTTGGGTTGTAAAAAAAAAAATGTACCGTTTTATTTGTATAGTTTACGGAAGGTGGCCTTATCGGCTAGCCTGTTGTTGTTTTATGTTTCAACATTTTTATCAGTTGTGTATGTTCCGCTGCTATTCTCTGATGTATACCGAAAGGGGTGCCTGTGTAGGGCACCATCCACTGCACGGGTCGGTCGTGACAAAAGTGGTATCGAGCGATTAGTCCTCGGAAAGTGTCTACGCATCGTGTCTAGTAGTCTTGATTATAGGTGTGTTGTGCACCACATCTATAATCGGAGGCTGCAGGACATTTAGGATTGGTTTCATTCTTCTCACTCTAAGATCGTGCGATAGAGTCAGTGTGGTTAGGTCGTCTCTCCCTAACAAGTTATGTTGTTTGCAGCTACGAGAAAGACAGCAGTGACCCAGGAAAGATTATGTGGATTGCGTATCCAGGTTGGTAATGTTTGTAGTATAGTTGGTATTGGGACATACAACTATACAGATTTAAGTATGGGGTCACATGTGTGTTTCCTAGGATGATTTTAGATTACCAGGATTTGGTAAGGACTAAATAAATACCGGGAAGGTATGAACAGTTAAGGAACTCTCATCAAGGTTTTACGTGCTAATTTGAGATAATTAGGTGATGATGAGTTGTGTGAGAATGAAATGGACCCTTAAGAGGTTAATTAAGGGACTTAATGGAAGACTATGTTAATAGATTGAGCTACGTAGTGGGATTTCGAGAATGGCACGGGTGAGATCCGTATGGAGTAAGTATGGTTGTTGTGGACAAGATAACCTGATTATAGTATATGAGAAGTTAGTGTACCCGTTTATGGGGTGGGATCAGTTGATAGTAGTCCCGCTACGTGACAGGGTCACGAGGGTACAAGCCCGAGTCTAGTTAATCGTTTTACGGGTTCGTGGACGTGTTCCACCGGAACCAGGGTGTGAGAGCCGGAAATGGCCTTATGTTGTTTAAAATAGTAACTCCAAAGATTGGAGGCCCGAATCTGTATAAAGGCTATGTACGTATGCTAGTATAAGTTTGGAAGTACGGAAAGAGTACGACCAGTGAAAAAGAGGGCGACCAAGTGTAAAGAAATGAAGCCTGAATCCATGAGGACCTTTCATGGCGACTACACCCGTGAGTGTTGGGTGGTAGCTGAGCAGGTAGATAATAATTACCGGTAATGATACAGTCGTTGGCCCTAGCAGAGTTGTTATGACAGACGTTGAGATCATTATGAGTACGAACTAGTTGGCCTCTTGTTATGCCAACGTGGACTACATAAGAGAGATTGATTCGGTACCCCTGCAGTTTGCCATCGAGTGGAAAGGAAGAGACGTGGTGGTAACCAGTGAATTATCCTTCCTTCTTTGACATTATTGATTTTAATAAGTCTGTGTGACTTGTTCATTGAGGTAAATTGACGCAGAGAGTAAGTAATAATTGAATTTGAAGGAATTTATGTTAAGTGCCCTTGGAGGTACTTGGAGTTGGTTTGGTGTGGCGGTCAGGGCCACGACCTTCCGGATAATTTTAGGAAAATGTGCAAGGCAAGAATAATAAAAGAGAATACGAATATTGTTATGTATGTTGCACGAGATATGATGACCCCAGACTAGTGTAAGACCATTAGTAATTAATGGGTAGTAAGAGTACCTTGAGGAAAGGTGGTAGCATCGGGTTACTACTTCACGAGATCAAGGAAATCCCCCCCACTAAATTGTGATTGACAGGAAGTCTTAGCCAGGAGGCAAGCAAAGGAATCAAATCTAAGTTTAGTAACCAAGTTTGGTTACAATAGAGAAAGGGAAACAAGAACCATAGGTGAGATTAAGGATACCCGAATATTTCGCAAGAATGAGAAAGGTTTCCAGTTATTGGAAGATAAGTTGACTCGACTACAGTTCTAACTCCTCCTGAAAGACTAGAGGGTTAGGTTATTATGATAACACGTTGGGTGTTGGGCTAGGTTGTGTGCTGACGCAACCCGATGAGGATATGGCCTATGTTTTCCCAAAGAGTTAGGAAGCGGGGAAAGGAAATTACGCCTTACTTTAGAAGGCGTGGCTTAAATCATGCCTTGAAGATTTTGGGGGAATGACGTATATATAGACTTCATGTGGATATTTGTGCAGACCACAAAAGCCTTCGTTATACCTTCAGACAGAGGTAGTAGAATTTGCGACAGCGACGGTGGTTAGAGTTATTCAAGGATTGTGTTATCAATATCCTATACCATCCGGAAGCAAGATGTGACGTATACTCTTAGTCGTGGGTCTATGGGTAGTCTATCAGATGGGCAGCCAGGTAGGCAGGGCGTGGTCCGTAAGATTCGTTAGCTAACGAGCCGGGGGGTTCGTTTATTTATTTCCAAGGTTAATGAAGTTTAGATCCAAGGGGTTGCCGAGTCTTCCGTCGTTGAGGAGGTAAAGAGGCGACAGTATGAGGATCCAGTTATGATACGTTATCGAGATACGGCTCTCCGAGAGGAGAAGAGCCTGTTTGAGTAGCACCGGATGAGGTGATGTGATATGAGGATAGATTGTGTGTACCCGGTGCTGCAGGACTAGTCAGCAGGTTTTAGGGGAGGCATACAATGCTTATTGCTCAAATTGTTCGGGGTCGACTAAGTTGTGTCGTGACCTCAGATGTATGTATGGGTAAGATGACCGGAAAAGGGACATAGCGGAGTTTACTGCTTAGTGTCCGAATTTGTAGCAGGTCATGGTTGAGCACCAGAAGCCCAGTCGGCTATTGCAGGCGATTTAGATCCCGACTTAGATGTGGGAGGTAATTAAAATGGATCTTGTTACAGGGTGGCATCATACTCAGAGGAAGTGCGACTCCCTGGGGGTCATGGTAAATAGGCTGACGAAACCAGCCGTGTTCTTCCGGTTAGGACCACTTACTCGGCTGAGGTTCATGCTAGCTTTTATAGCAGGGGGATTGTGAGACTGCACGGGGTTCCTACGTTTATGATGTCAGACAGATGAGCTCGATTACAGATAACTTCTGGAGGTTTTTCAGAAGGGTTTTAGGGACACAGGTGAGTCTCAGTGTTGCATTACACCCTCAGACCGACGGACAGGCAGAGCGTACTATCCAGGCACTTGAGGATAGGTTGCGGGCCTGTGTTCTTGATTTCAGAAATAGCCGGGAGGGTTAGTTGCCTCTTGTTGAGTTATGTACGATAACAGATACCCTTCCAGTTTTCAGATGGCCCTGTATGAGGCTTTGTATGTAAGAAAGTGTAGATCGCAGGTTGGATGGTTCGACATAGGCGAGGTTCAGTTATTTGGTCCAGACTTGATTCAGCGGGTTGTGGATAAGGAGAAGCTTATCCGGAAATGATTATTAGTAAGCTTAGAGTCAGCAGAAGCTTTATGCAGATAACCGACGTCGACACTTGGAGTTCAGGTTGACGTTGTTGCATAAGTATTGTTATGTGGCCAGGTGTGGCAAGTGTGATTATGTTGGGTGTAGTCAAGGGACTATGCCAATATCCGTTTAGATTGGACTCCGAAAGAACATTCGGGGATGAATGTTTCTAAGGGGGGAAGAATGTTATACCCCGTATTTCCAAGAGGATGAGATGAGAACGCATTTAAAGGAAATAAGATTCGAAGTTGGAAAAAGAAAAAAAGTTGGCAGAATTTTTTTGGACAGTTTTTCAGTCAACTTGGAAGCAGTATATCTCCTAGTATAATTGGGGTTTTTAGGTGTTTCAAAAGCCTAATATGAAGTTCATTGAGTCTAGTTTCCAACTCAACAAACCGCTCGTCAATAGGACATCGGAGTAGAAAGTTATGGACGTTACAAGATCGGCTGACAGAACAGACAGGTCAGATCGCGCAGCGGGCGCCGAAAGCTCGAAATTGTGCGAATTAGAGCCGCGGCGCCGGCTGCAGGGCCGCGGCGCCAGGGCGGGATTTTTTGCGGAAATAGGGTAAAAATAGAAGATATTTGTTGTAAAGGACCCCTGGGTGGGTGACAAGTGTCCCTCCAACTTGTGGAGCAAGATAAAGGCTATATAAGACATGTCTTGCTAGATTTTAATCATTTGCAAGACTTCACCCAAATTTTCTCTTCTCTTCTCTTCTCTCTCAAATGGTTAAAACCCTAGGCCTATATGAGATTTTTGGAAAGGCAACAAGAAGGAAATATGTTGGCAAGCTTGTAGGGGATTAGTAGAGATGATTTTAGCGGGAAGAATTTCAAAAGAGGAGCTAAAGTTGCTAAGGATCGACTTGTAATCTTGGAACATATTTGGGCTAATGAGGTATAATCTTCTGCCTTACTTTTGTAATTGAAGATTCCATGTTATTATAAGTTAGAATTGATCATGTGATATGTGTTATGAAGTTTGATAAGTGTTATGGAAATTTGGAAGCTCAAATCCGAAAATGATATGTTAAGCCATTTGAATTGAAATACAAATTGGTCAATAATTAGAATCGTCGCATGTTTACCTACTTGAGGATTGTAGTAGTTATAATCAATTGTGGCTAGATATCATGTTATATTAAACTGTTTGGATTGAAATGACAATTGGTTAAGAATTGGTGTTATTGTACTCAATATGGCCGAATTGGACTAGTAGTTTGTATTAGTTTGGTATCTTTTGTGGGGCGGAATTTTACACGTCTAGTAGGCGTGTAATCCCCTATTGTTAATTGCATTGATTGGGCCTTAAATGTGGCGTGTTTGGTTATTGAATTCGGCCTTGAAAAAGGTAGCAAAGTGGGTAGAAACAAAGGAGGTGCTGTCCGATTTTCCGTAGAATTTAGAGACTTTACACTTATAATATTCTACGTTTGAAGTAAGATGTTAATAGACGTACTATAGTCATTATAGGTCGACATACTACGACTGTAATTGGACTTAGCAGGTGGATTAAACCGAAGAGGTATGTGGAACTTTCTTATCTCTTGAGCATGAATAGGTTGTAAATGTATAATACGGTAGACGTACAAGATTTTGACAATCTAGGTCCATTTGATATCCTTGGCTTATTTTTAAGAATGTCCAAGTTGATTGAGTTAGGGAATTAACTCACTTGTTAAATATTAAGGATATCTTGGCTTTCAAAAGTTAAGAGACTTTAAGTATGATGAAAGTATTATTGATACTTGTTTTGTTGGAAAGTTTAAGTCTCTTGGTTATAAAGAAGTATGTAAGTTGCTAATGTATAAAGCTAGTATAACGACTTTATGGGAAGTTGGTTATAATAGCTTTATAGAAAGTTAAAAAGAGTGGTTTACTCTAAGTAATTTAAGTATGATAAATGACTTGTTTTAATGAAAGGCAATTTGATTTTAAGGCATCAATTGCCTAAGGTTTTATAAGAAAAGGAGTCACTTGATTTAGAAACCTAACTTTATTTCTAAAGGTATTGTGACTTGTCTTGAAAAGTAATTTTGACTTGATACTACGGTTAATAGTATCTTGGAAGTTTTATATGAAGGAGAGTCATTTTTAAAAGAATGGAAGTATGTAGTACTTTGGGTTAAATTCCCGGATCTTTATAAAAGACATGTTAGTGCCTTAAGTAAACTAAAATGAGAGTGTATGTGAATAAGAATAATAAGAAGTTAGGGGATTCTTAACTTGCTTATATACTGTGTGATAAGCCGGTAGTGCTTATGTTATGTATGATAACCGGTTTTGTGCTAGTGGTATATTATTCATTTCGGGGTCATTCCCCGGGTTTGTGGCATTTGCATATTCCGTGGATTGCTACCCACGATGCGAGGAATATCTCATGCGAGTCCGCAAGGGCTTATGCGGGTGAAATAATCCCATGCGGGCGGATACAGTCTATGCGAGGAATACCTCATGCGAGTCCGTAAGGGCTTATGCGGGTGAAATAGTCTCATGCGAGGAATACCTCATGCGAGTCCGCAAGGGCTTATGCAGGTGAAATAGTCCCATGCGGGCGGATACAGCCAATGCGAGGAATACCTCATGCGAGGCCGTAAGGGCTTATGCGGGCGAAATAGTCCCATGCGAGGAATACCTCATGCGGGTCCACGCGACCTATGCGGGTGAAATAGTCCCAGGTGTAGGATTGCTTAATGATATTGCGGGCGGGTGGTCCTGCTTTGATCGTGAGCTTCCTATTTTATATTGTAAGTATACTACTGGTTACTCTCATTGTTATTAAGGCACTGTGTACTGTTAATTGAGTTATAATACCTGTCTCCAGTTTTATTATAGACTTATGATTTCACATAAAGATTTCGTTTTCACATATTTGGTACATGTTATCGACCTCCTTGGGTGCGTTCAATCGCGGTAGAGTACAAAGTTCTTGATCTTCGCTCTTAGGATCATTGTTCAGCTGTTGAGAAGCTCCTTTATTCCGGAGGCTTATCCCTGGTATTGTCGGTAGTTGTACATTCAGGGGTATGGCGGGGCCCTGTCCCGCCAGAGTTGTTATTCTTAGAGGTCTGTAGTCACATTATGGTTTGGGTTGTAAAAAAAAATGTACTGTTTTATTTGTATAGTTTACGGAAGGTGGCCTTATCGGCTAGCCTGTTGTTGTTTTATGTTTCAGCATTTTTATCAGTTGTGTATGTTCCGCTGCTATTATCTAATGTATACCGAAAGGGGTGCCCAGGTAGGGCACCAGTCACGGGCCCGGGGTCGGGTCGTGACAATCGGAGTGTTGTGCACCACACCAATAATCAGGAGGCTATAGGATATTTAGGATTGGTTTCCATTCTTCTCACTCTGAGATCGTGCCTTAGAGCTGTGTTACAAGTCGGACCCCTCTAACGTATTTCTTTCCCTTACTAATTATGCCTCCGCGTAAGGCAACCCGGGCCCAGAAGGGCAAGGCAGCCGAGGGAGCTGCGAGTAGAGCACAGAGGGTTACGAGGGCACAGGCCCAATCATCACCTGGGGTGGTGCTGCATTCGGGTAGTTCTGCGACGTCTCCAGCCCCAGCAGAGTTTAGTACAGCGGCAGCAGTTCCTACTGCGGCCATGATATTTGAACCTTCAGTTCCACGACCAGTAACGGAAAGTATGGATTGCAAAGAGACGACCCTGTTACCAGCTATGGATTTAGCAACCAAGGAGTATATTATGTACCGATCTATCACGGGTCTTGGTGAGTATCTAAGAGAGGGTTGTGCAAGAGTAGCTCTTCAGTCAGGCATGAGCATGGCCTGCGTACAGGCTTATGCGCAGCAGACCGAGAAACATAGAGATCGACGGGTTAACCAAGATCGGCAGAAGAGGGCCAGATCGGCAGGGTCCTTTGGTAACTTTCGAGGCGGACCTTCTCAGCAGCAGACTGGTTATGCGCCTCCGCCAAAGCAGAGTGGTCCTCCACAGGGTTCAGGACATTCGGGGTATGTAGGAGTTGGTCAGAGCTCCAGGGCTTCTGGTTCACAGATACACGTAGGTTCCACCAATGGATTCGATTGTTCCCAGTGTTCACACAGGATGTGCGTCATCCCGGGGAATGTCATCTTTTTGTTGGTGCTTGTTTTACCTGCGGCCGTCAGGGCCATGTGACGAAAGAATGTTCAAATAGGAGGGATACAAGTAGGAGGACTCGCCTAGATCGATTCGCAGAGTTCTGGAGAGAGGAAGGGGTGTTAGCCGGAGGAGGCCACCCCCACCTCGGTGTGGCTGTTGTGGTAAGTGTCATTGTGGGGAGTGTCGTACTTCTTCGACATCTTGTTATGCTATGCGCCCAACAGGGCAGGATTGATTAGAACGACAAAGGGGAAATGAAGCAGTAGATACAGGTATATCTTTAACCCTCTAGAGATTAGTATGTAAGATGAGTATATCTTAAGTGTTATGTTCTGATATCATTGTACAGAGTGTGATTAGAAATCATGGTTAGTAAAAAGGGTAAGATTGGGGATAAGGAAAGTGTGAGCCTTAGAGTCTTATACGTGGAGACCTTAGAGGCCAGGCCATCTTGAGTAAAAAATTACATTTATGTTTGACCCTTATCGGAGTGCATAGTATACGTGAGATATGTTTGTGTGATAAGTCACTGAGTGGTACGAAATGAAAGAGGGTAGTTGAGCTAAAAAAAGACCACTAGGTTTTCGTGACTCGATGGTGAGATTGTTCCGGATCGGGAAACAAGAGTTTTTGCGCGATAGCGGGTCGGGTTGAGGACCGATCGCGGGTCAACCCGCGGCCTGTAATGTGGTGGGGTCAGTTCGAGGTGGTCCCGCCAGCTGGTGGGGTCACGAGGGTATTAGGCCCGAGTTTAGTTAACCATCGTACGAGTTCGTGGATGCGTTCGACCAGTAGTCGGGCCGATGGCTGGCCTCTTGTCTTTCGGGCCAAGACCGTTTACTCGGCAGAGGGTTATGCGAGATGTTATATCAGGAAGGTTGTAAGGCTGCACGAGGTGCCTACTTTCACCTTATGACAGGCAGTGGAGCCCAGGTTACGGCTATTTCTTTTCTGGAAGTTTTACCAGGCAGGGTTAGGAACTCAGGTGAGTCTCAGTATCGCATTCGCCCTCGGGCCAGTGTTTGGATTTCAGGGGTAGCTGTGAGGATTGTTGCCTCCTGTTAAGAGAGTGTTTTATAGCTACCATTTCAGTATTCGGGTGTCGCCGTATGAAGCCTTGTAGGGGCGGCAGTGTAAGTTGCCGGTCGATTGGTTCGATGTTGGCAAGGTTCAGATAGTTGGTTCATACTTGTTCCAGCAGGATGTGGATAGGGTGAAGCTTATCCAGAAGAGGTTATTGGCAGAACAGAGTCAACAGAAGTCGTGCGGATAACCGACGACGACGCTTGGAGATCAGGTTGACGGTGGGTTCTCTTGAAGGTACCACCTCGGAAAGGGTGTGACGAGTTTTGGAAAACAGAGGAAACTTAGCCCGAGTTACTTTTCAGCTCATGTGAAGAATAGGCCAGGTTGCCTATATGTTAGCATTTGCCGTCCGACTTAGGAGGCAGTATGTCCGGTCTTTCATGTTATTATGTTCGGAAAAGTATCGGAGATCCATCCAGAGTGTTCCCAGTTAATGATGACCAAGTCGGAGGTAGTAACCCAGATATTTTGGAAACTGAAGCAGTAACAGAAATATGGTAAGTTATGAGAAAGAGTTCGAGTGTACGAGAAGGGTACGACGAGTAAGAGAATAGAAGTGATCATTTCGTTTGTAAAGAAAAGGTGCGAAGGGAGTATCTTTTAGCCTGTGGGTGGGAGCTTTTGTTATGCTAGAGGTGATTCCTCGTGGACTTGGGTTAAAGTATTGCGCGTGTGTTAATTTGTGGCCAGGTGTGGCATTGGCAACTTGTTTAAGTTAAGAGGAACTTATCGTTATCTGTCTTGAGAAGGAACATTCGGGATGAATGTTTCTAAGGAGGGGAGAATGTTATACCCCGTATTTTCCAGAGTATGTACGTGAGGGCGTACGTACCAAAGTTTGAGCCTTAAAGTAGGCAAGGGGAGAAAATTTGTTCACAACCCACGAAAAGAATTGTTTTCCGACGAAACGTTTTCCAAACTTTGCGAGGGGAAAATTACGCTATGACATTAATAATTTTTGCGGATTTTTCCGAGAGATGAAATATTTTGGACCAACGAGAGGGCGACACTTGTCACCCTCATGTGGGCGGTCTTAGGGCCGATTGGGTGCACGATTCTTGGCTTGTTTTGTGGCCTAAAACATGGGTCAATGTTTGGAGTGAATTGTGTAGTAGATGGCTAGGGTGCACATGTACAAATCCTCACCCTCCACTTGCCCACCACTTGTATTGATCTTGGCCATTGAGGGCCCTATAAATACCCCCCCTTTGTTGAAGACTTCTTCATCCACAACACAACTTTCTTAGTCTTGAAAATCCTTCCCCCTCTTAGTAGAAGCTCTCGTCCAAGAGCTCCTCCTCCCCTCGAGAAGGCCCTCGCCGAAACATCCCCTCTTGAGAGTTGTTCTCGTAAAATACCCCTCCCCCTTGGTAGAATAGTATTCTCCAAGTATTGTTACTATTCCAAAATACCTTGGCCCAAATACCTTGTAGTATTCCAAGGTTACCCCTATACTAAAAGCCCAGAAATACTATTATACTGTCCTTTTAGTCTCAAAACGAAACCCTAAGGAAAATCTTCATAGCCGGTTGAAGTATTAAGAAGAAGTTGTGTAGAACTTCTAAGGGTTGTTTGGAGCGGGTTGGAGCGCCCAGAGTAGGAGCTAAACGTTGCTCAGGATCGACATTTAAACTTGGATAATTTTGGGCTTATCGAGGTAAATATCTTGTCCTTCTATTGTAATTGGAAATTACATACTGTAGTAGTATATAAATGAGTATAAGATATATAGAAGGATGGTATAAGAGAAGAGAATTGAATTGAAATCACATCAGAATTATATTGAAGAAGAATATTGAACTGTACTTACATAGGACTGTATTTACAGTAGACTTGTGTAGTTTAACTGCAGGAAGTCGCCGCATTTTCCGTAGAATAGAGAACCTTCCGCTAGAATATTCTACAGAGTAGTCTAGACATTGATAGACTTATATAACCGTTATAGGTTGAAAGTTCTGCGAGTAGCATGTTCTACTTGAAAGGTGGACAAGGCTAGCCGGGTTATAGCGGTGGAGCGTTTTGCAAATTGTCGATAATCGTCGCGAGGTATGTGATTCTTCCTATCCTCTTGAGCATGATATTTTAAAAGAATATATATAGTACGGTAGACGTACGTGTGTAACTGAACGTGGTTTTACTGCGATGTCTTTGGACTTGAGTCTAAATAATAAGAATCTGAAGTATTTCAAAAGAGTTAAGGAACCTTTTTGAAAGAAGAGTAATACTTGGTTTTAAAAGCTTAAGAGTTATACTAGCTTTATGGGAAGTTAGGTATAACGACTTAAGAAAGATAAAAAGAATGGTTTATTGATTTTAGAAGTTAAGAGACTTTATCTTAAAAGATAAGAGACTTGACTTAATTAAATTAATATGAATTTTGTTAAAAAGTGTGAAACCTCATTCGTGAGTAATGAGTACTTGTTTTTTAAAAGGAATAATGTTTTACTGATTTCGGAAATCAGAATAAGTATCGAACGAACCACTGCAGCGTTAATAAAGGGAAATGTATTGACTAATTAAGTATTATTAAAACCAGTAGAAACCTCCATCTGCATAGAAGCTAAGATGAGACAAAATGATATTACATTTCCTAGATCATGGCTGCTTTAATAAGATTATTATGAACAAGAATAACCTACTCACACATAAGGCATATGTTTCTCAAATTGTTTTAAAAGAGAATTATATTCTTAAGTGATTAAGACTATGAACTACGAAACCTTTCGAAAATGAGAAACTTGAGCATTTGAAAATAGGCAAACTTGTACGTTGGAAAAGAATGTTGTTACTTGATTTTACAAAGGGAAGTGTTTTGGTTTACTTAAAAAGATAGTCACTCTATTTTTAATACTACGGGTATCGTGTGACTCTTGTGAAAGAAACAGAATATTTTTAAAGAGATAATGTATGTGTCACGACCCGAACCCGGGCCCGTGACTGGTGCCTTACCCCGGGCACCCTAGTGATACAACATCAGAGAAATCAGCGGAATATAAAACAATAACATGAAACAACATGAAGTATGAAATAATAACTGAGAAAATTGCCTTTCCACATGTATATATGAAAACTTAAATTCGAACAGTTACATCCCATGACAACCCTGCCCACAACAGTACTACAGACCTCTACGAATGATATGACAACAATGACGGACAGGGCTCGCCATACCTCGAATGTAAGCACCTACAACAACAGGGACTATACCAAGATAAGCCTCCGAGAAACGAGCTTCCCAAACGTCAATCGCGACCCTAAGAGCGCGGATCCACAACTGATGTACCTCTACCTGCGGCATGAACGCAGCCCCCCGAAGGAGGTCAGTACAACAGGTACCAAGTATGTGAAACTGAAAATACCGTAAATGAAATCATAGCAGTCTATATAAAGCAGGAGACATGTATGATAACCAACTACAGTCCATAATAAATAAGCAGTCATGTCAAGTCGAGACTCACGCCTCAAAGTCATCACTCAAATATAACAACGGGTCTCACGCCACAACATTAATCATGCCCGTGGAATACCTTCCTCACCGCCAGCCTATGATATAAAAGCACCAAGGAATACATACGAACACCAGTCCCACCTGTGTCATCATAAAACCGCACGGTAAGTACGAAAGGCCTAGCCGACTACTAAAACCTACAAGATAACAAGGTCATAAATCAGACATGATCCGTCTGCACCGCCACATGATCAAAGCCGCCACTCGCCCGCAGATCTAATGTTCGCGCTTCAGCCCCGAACTTCTCGTAGCTCCGCATGGGCCACTCCAATGGCCCGCATGAGGCATTCCCCGCATCGAGGGTAGCTACTCCCCGACAGCGTCCTGGACTTGCCGTCCGCATGGCCACATAGACCGCATGACCATAAAGGTCGCACACTAACCTGGAACTCCCGCAGCCCGCATAGGCCACATGCACTCCGCATAAGGTATTCTCGAATCATAGGTCACACAGACTACCGAGTCTACCCCAGACGGAGGCGCAAATTTTAACCCCTAATCACGAGTGATACAATACTAACATAACAAATTATCGCTTAAACAACATAAGCACAATCAAGGGAAACCCCTTTACACAAACATCACAAGATACTAACACACGAAGATCCTAGCATGTTTACTTAACAAATCAACAAGAAAGTATTACAAGGCTATCACAAATCAACACAATCAAGTTATACACACAAGGTAATTTCTACTATATGATTAACAAGATCGGGTTTTTATCCCCAAAGTACTTCATACATTAACTCTTTAGAAGATACGCATTTTCACAAAAGTCACACAATACGTAGTATATGAAAATAGAGTGATTATCTTCAAGTAAATCAAAACACTTCTCTTTGCAAAATCAAGTAACAACATTCTTTCCAAATGTTCCAAGTTTGCCTAATTTCAATTACTCAAGTTTCTCATTTTCGAAAGGTTTGTAGTTCATAGTTTTAACTTTAAAACAATTTGAGAAACATATACCTTATGTGTGAGTAGGTTATTCTTGTTCATAACAATCTTGATACAACAACCATGATCTAGGAAATGTAATATCATTTTGTCTCATCTTAGCTTCTATGCAGATGGTAGTTTCATCGGTTTTAATAATACTTTATTAGTCAAAACATTCCCTTTTATTAGCGCCGTGGTTTGTTCGATACTTATTCTGATTCAAATCAAGAAACATTATTCCTTTTGAAAACCAAGTACTCATTACTCACGAATGAGGTTTCACACTTTTTAACAAAATTCAATTAAGTCAAGTCTCTTATCTTTAAGATCAAGTCTATTAACTTCTTAAATCAATAAATCATTCTTTTATCTCTCTGCCGTTATACCTAACTTCCCATAAAGCTAGTATAACTCTTAAGCTTTTAAAACCAAGTATTACTCTTCCGTTAAAATGATTCAAGATTCTTTGAAATACATCAAGATTATTCAGCTTAAGTCAAAAGACATTGCGTAAGAATTATTATTTATTAAGTCCGAGACATTGCCGTAATTATTATTCGCTTAACACACGACGCTCACCGCATCTATATATATATATTCTTTAAAATATCATGCTCAAGAGGATAGGAAGAATCACATACCTCGCGACGATTATCGACTATTTGCAAAACGCCCACGGCTTATAACCCGCTTAGCCTTGTCCACCTTTCAAGTAGCACATGCTACTCACGTAACATTCAACCTATAAAGGTTATACTACCATCGTAAGTACAAATTCTATGTAAGTACGCTTTAATCTTCTACTTATATTCTTCTCAAGTGATTTCATTCAAGTCTTTTTCAGTAATATCCTTCTATTACGCTTCAATTCTCTTCTATGAATCTTATATTCATTTATATACAACTACAGATGTAATTCCCAATTACAATGGAAGGACAAGAGTATTTACCTCGATGAGCCCAAAATTATCCAAGTTTAATGTCGCCTCCCGAGCAACGCTTAGCTCCTACTCCGAGTGCTCCAATCCGCTCCAACAACCCCTTAGAAGTTCTACGCAACTTCTACTTAACACTTCAACCGACTATGAAGGTTTTCCTTAGTGGTTTCGCTTAGTGGCTAAAGGAAAGTATAATGGTATTTCCTGGCTCTACGATAGAGGTAAATTTGGAAAGTACTACAAGGTATATGGGCTAGAGTATTTGGGCATTATAACAATACTTGAGAGTATTTTTATACCACAAAGGGGTATTATACGAAACAACTAGGCAGTGGGTACCCCACTGCCAAGGCCACTAGGAGGGTGCTCTGCCAAAGCCTCACAAGGGGGACGAACACTACAAGAGAGGGGAGGAGGATTTCTAGACTTAGCACAATTTTGGATGAAGAAGTTCATCAAAGGAGGGTATTTATAGGTCACAAAGGCCAACCAATGGCCAAGATCATGCCAAGTGCAAGGAAAGTGTAGGCTAGGATTCACCCACGTGTACCTTATCCATCTACCCACAAAATATCACAAAATATCCTACCAACCCAAGACCTCCCAATCGCCACTTTACCCCACACTCCATCAATGAGAGGTGCCAAGTGTCGCCTCTCGCTGGTCCAAAATGTTTCTCTCTGAAAAATCCGCAAAAATAAAAATGACATAGCCGAATTTTCACTTCGCAAGTTGGTAAAACGCTTCGCCGAAAAACGACTCAAACCGTGTTGTGCACAAAAATAAAATCGCCAAGCCACTTTTAAAGCCCAAACTTTTCTACGACGCCCCACGCATACAATCGGAAATACGGGTATAAAAAGATGAATTACCTTGTGTGAATAACTTGACTATGTTGGTTTGTGATAGCCTTGTAATACTTTCTTGTTGATTTGATAAGTAAACATGTTAGGATGCTACGTGTTAGTGTCTTATGATGTTTGTGTAAAGCGGTTTTGTTTGCTTATGTTGTTTAACGTGTCGCTATGTTAGTATTGCACCACTCACCCTCGACATGATACCGGGGTTAAGTCGCCTCCGACGCGGGTATACCGTGCACCGGGACTATGATTCGAGAATACCTCACGCGGGTCCGTGGGACCTATGCGAGCTACGAGTTCCGTGATAGCGCGGTCTATATGGCCACGCGGTCCATGTGGCTACGCGATCGCGAGTCCAGACGATGTCGGGAGTAGCTACCGACGCGGGAATACCTCACGCGCCTACGCGTGGCCTATGCAGAGTCGCGGAAGTTCTGTGATTAGACGCGCACATTTGACATCGCGCGAGTGGCGGCCGATCATACGGCGGTCTAGAAAGACCTCGTGATACGCTTTATGACTTTGTTGGTACTGGTGGGTTTTAGTAGGCTATGCCTTCGCATTTACCCTCAGACGGTTTTATTATGACACGTGGGACCCGTGTTCATATGTATTCCTTAGTGCTTTTATATCATAGATCACGCAGCGGAAGGTATTCCACGCATGATTGATGCTGGGCGAGACCCATAGTTATATTTGAGTGATGACTTTGAGGCGTGAGTCGACTTGACATGACCGCTATTTATTGTGAATCGTAGTTTGGTTATCATACATGTTTCCCCGCTTTATATAGACTACTATGATTTCATTTACGATTTTTCGGCCATGCCGCAATTGCCAGATCGACCTCCTTCGGCCGCGCTCATGCCGCAGTAGAGGTACGCCACTTGTTGATCCTCGCCATGTGGTCACAGCCGCTTTGGGAAGCTCCGCTTCTCCGAGGCTTATCACGTATAGTCCCCGCCGTCAGAGTACTTACATTCGTGGGTATGGCGGCCCCGTCCCGCCATTGTTGTTATATCATTCTTAGAGGTCCAGAGTAATCGCTGTGGCGTAGTTTGTAAAGTGGATGTAATCGTCGGATTCATGTTTTTATATATATGCCGAAAGGCAACTTCTCTCGTGATAACTGCTTTCACTTCATATTATATCATGTCTTGTTTTATATTCCGATTACTGGATGTATGTCTACTGGTGCCCGTAAGGCACCACCACAGTTCGTTCGGTCGACATCCGTGATGATCACCCGGTGTTACGCCGATGCGAGGAATACCTCACGCGTCTACGTGGCTACGCGGATTGCGAGTATGCAGACGATGTCGCGTTAGCTACCCCGATGCGAGAATACCTCACGCGGGCCTAGGGGCCTATGCGGATCGCGGAGTTCCAGGATTAGGCTCGCATAATGATACTACGGGCGATTGGCCTTGCTTCGATCATTAGCGCCTAGAAAAGACCATTACATTATATCTATTTTTGCTCTTGCTTATGATGTGACACTATGCGGTTAACTCGTTGTTTCGCATATATTTGTGAATTGGTTTTAAGATGTTATAATTATATATATCAAGATTTACGCTTCACATACTTGGTACACAGATCGACCTCCTTCGGGCCGCTCACGCCGCAGTGGAAAGCAGTAGTGGATCCTCATTCTAGGATCTTTACTCGTGTGTCGAGCTCCATTTCTCCGGGCTCGACTTTTGGTACGGCTTCTCCCCGTGTTGTAGATGTTTTGCACATTCGTGGTATGGGGCCCCGCCCCGCATAGTGTTTACACCTTCTGTAGAGGTCCGTAGTCCCGTTGTAAAGTTGGGATGTATCTGCTCACTTTTGGTATTTATATACACGCCGAAAGGCAACTTTTCTTCGGATAGATCGTTCTTATTTTACATCGCTTCATGTTTGCAAGTTTATATTCCGCTGGTTACTCTGAGGTATGTCTACTTGGGTGCCCGGGTAAGACACCAGTCACGGGCCCGGGAACGGGTCGTGACAGAGAGGTATGTGGAAACTTTCTTATCTCTTGAGCATGAGTAGTTATAAATGTATAGTACGGTAGACGTACGTGATTTAAATGAAGTCAGTTCATTTGATATACTTGACTTGTTTTAAGAATGTCTAAGTTGGTTGAGTTGGAGAATTAACTCACTTGTTCTTAAGGAAAGGATAAATGAATGGTTTATTCTAATAGGGTAGACAAGGATTTTTTGACATGAAAAAGTATAGTATACTTGATTTGGAAAGTATTGATTCTTGAACTTTTCTAAAGATAAGAGACCTGATTTCTAAGTTAAGAAACATGTTTTCTAAAGTTAAGAGATTTGAAGTATTTTGAAAGTTATGTAACTTGATTTGAAAGTATAAGTCTCTTGGTCATAAAAAGAATGAATTTGTCTAAGACATAAAGAGTTATAACGGCTTTATGGGAAGTTAGTTATGACGACTTTAAGAAAGGATAAGGATGTTACACCCCGTAATTAAAGGATATGTTTTAAGAACGTACGTAAGAATCCCAGATGTTAAGATTTGAGACTAGTAAAAAATTTATCGGAATTATGGAATTGTCGGAAAACGAAATATTGTGACGAATGGGAGGGCGAAACGTGTCACCCCCCCTTAAGTGAGCTTGGACGAAAATTAACATGGGTATAAGGGTCATTTGACCATTATTAAGATGACAGAGTCTTGCAAGTAGTAGAGCTTGATATATTTGACTTAGTCAATAGGGCCACTTAGCTTGATATTTAAAAGAATTTCATCCAAACCACACATATGTACAAATCTTGACCCTCCATGTTACTATATAGTAGTACTAGTAGTGAGACAAGCTTCCATACTTAGAAATTGTTTCAAGAAATTGGATGAAGTCTTAAGGGAGCTCTCGGGTTCTTCATATCCAAAAGAGAAAAAAATTTGTTTATTGTCCAATAAGCTCCACACTTTAAACCAAGGTTCATGAGGGTATTATAAGGGTATCTCAATAGAAAGATCCCGGAAATATAGCGTTTTCGTATTAGTCGCAAGGTGAAAACCTAGTTGCTTTCCTAGGTTTTGATTGGAAGATTAAAGGAAAGTTGTTTGTGATATTCTAAGGGTATCAAGTGGAGGATTGAAGTGTCAATAAGAGGCTCTAAGTTTCTAGGGAGCGACTTCGGATTTGAAGTTGGACTAAGACTCGTTGAGGTAACCATCTTGTTCTCTTAAAGTGTTACAAAATTATATATTGTTGTTAGCCTTACATTTTTACTAGCATGAAGTATATGTGTTGAAGATTTATAAGTGATATGGATTGTTGTAGCCTAAAATCCGAAATGTCATATAAGCCATTTGAAGTTGGATTACAATTTGGTCGTTAATTAGAATCATCGCATGTTACTTACTTGAAGATTGTAGTGGTTATAATCGATTGCGACTTGATATCATGTTATACTAAACAACTTGGATTGAAAAGGAAATTGGATAAGAATTGGTGTTGTTGTATCTCAAGTTGCTGGATTTACACTTGTAGTTTGTACTAGTTTGATATCAATTGTGGGGCGGAATTTTACACGTCTAGTAGACGTGTAATCCCCTATTGTTAACTACATTGTTGGGCCTTAAATGTGGCGTGTTTGGTTATGTTATACCCCGTATTTCCAGAGTATGTATGTGAGGACGTACGTACAATTGTGTAAGCCCGAATTATGTTAAGGACGAAATTGTGCACTTCCACGAGAAAGATTTGTTTTTCCGACGAAAAATTTTCCGAACCTTGTAAGGGAATTTTACGTTTTCAAGAATTTATTTATTTTTGATTTTTCCGAGAGATGAAATATTTTGGACCAACGAGAGGGCGACATGTGTCACCCTCAAGTGGACGGTTGGTGGACGATTTTTGTGGGCAAGTTGGCACGTTTTTTACATGTAAAATGCCTAAAACATTTGGTCAATGTTTGGTTAGATATTTGTGTGGTAGATGGATAAGGTGGGACCCACACACACTTGTCCAAATCTTCACCCTCCACTTGCCCTCCACTTGCCTTAATCTTGGCCATTGATTGGCCTATAAATACCCCTCAAGTGCAAGACTTATTCTTCATCCCTTAAACACTTTCCAAGTCTTGAAATCCTCCCCTCCCTCAAGCTCTCGCCCAAACCACCCTCCCTCGAGAAGGCCCTACCAAGTACCCCTTGATAGTTCTCGTGAAATACCCCTTGGTAGAAAAGTATTCTCCAAGTATTGTTACAATTCCAAAATACCTTAGCCCAAATACCTTGTAGTATTCCAAAGTTATTTCAATACTAAGAGTCTAAATACTACTATACTTTCTTTAGTCACAAAACGAAATCCTAGGAGAAACTTCATAGTTGGTCGAAGTAGTAGAAGTTGTGTGGAAACTTCTAAGGGTTTCTCGAGCTATCTGAGCGTGCAAATTAGAGCTAAACCTTGCTCAGGATTGACATTTAAACTTGGATAATTTTGGGCTTATCGAGGTAAATATCTTATCCTTCTATTGTAATCGAGATTACATATTGTAGAAGTTTAGAATCGAGTATAAGATATATAGAGGATATTAAAGAAGAGAATTGAATCAGAAATACATAGGACCGTATTACAAAGAGACTTGTGTAGTTTGACGGTAGGGAAGTGTCGCCCGATTTTCCGTAAAGAATAAGCACCTTCGCTTAGAATATACTACAGAGTAGTCTAGACGCTGATAGACGATTTGACTATTATAGGTTGATACTCGCGCGACATACTCGACTTGGCGTGGATTTCGGCGAGGTATGTGATTCTTCCTATCCTCTCGAGCATGATATTTTAAAAGAATATATATAGTACGGTAGACGACGTGTGTTAACGAACGTGGTTTTACTTCATGTCTTTGACTTGAGTTTTAAATAATAAGAATCTTGAAGTATTTCAAAAGAATTAAGAATCGTTTTTGAAAGAAGAGTAATACTTGGTTTTAAAAGATTAAGTGTTATACTAGCTTTATGGGAAGTTAGGTATAACGACTTAAGAGAGATAAAAGGAACGGTTTACTTAATCGATTATGAAAGCCTTATATTGATTTCGGAAATGAGAATAAGTATCGAACAAACCATCGCAAAGGCTTAATAAAGGAAAATGTATTGACTAATTAAGTATTATTAAAAACAGTAGAAACCTCCATCTGCATAGAAGCTAAGATAAGACAAAATTGTATTACATTTTCTAGATCATGGCTGCTTTAATAAGATTGTTATAAACAAGAATAACCTACTCACACATAAGGCACGTGTTACTCAAATTGTTTTAAAAAGGAGATTACGTTGTTAAGTGTTTAAAACTATGATCTATGAATCTTTTGAAAATAAGAGACTTGAGTATGTGAATTTATGCAACTTGAACTTTTGGAAAAGAATGGGTTATTGATTTTAGAAGTTAAGAGACTTGATCTTAAAAGATAAGAGACTTGACTTAATTGACTTGATATGAATTTTGTTAAAAAGTGTGAAACCTCATTCGTGAGCAATGAGTACTTGGTTTTTAAAGAGTTAATGTATGAAGTACTTTGGGGATAAAAACCCGAACTTGTTGACATAAAGTAGAAAGTACCTTGTGTAAATAACTTGACTATGTTGGTTTGTGATAGCCTTGTAATACTTCTTGTTGGTTTGATAAGTAAACATGTTAGGATGCTACGTGTGTTAGTGTCTTGTGATGTTTGTGTAAAGGGGTTTCCCTTGATTGTGCTAATGTTGTTTAACGATAAGCCGTTATGTTAGTATTGTACCACTCACCTCTTGACATGATATACCTGGGGTTGTCGCCCCGACGCGGTGGATGCCTCACGCGGTCCAGGGACCCATGCGAGCCACGGAGTTCCGTGTTAGTGCGGGGTAATTACCTCACGCGCCTATGTGGCATGCGGACTACGCAGAGTCCGTGAGTATGTCGCGTTACCGCCCCGATGCGAGGAATACCTCATGCGGGCCTATCGTGGCAGGCGCGAGTCAGAAGTTCCAGGATTAGACGCCACATCGACATCGAGGCGAGTGGCCATCTTCGATCACGTGGCGGTCTAGAAAGACCTCGTGATGCGCTTTGATAGCATTGTTGGTACGGGTGGGTTCTAGTAGTCCGCTATGCCTTCATACTTACCCCAGACGTTTTATTATGACACAGTGGACTCGTGTTCATGTGTATTCCTGGGTGTTTTTATATCACGGATCGCCATGGAAGGAATTCCACGCATGATTGATATTGTGGGTACGAGACCCATAGTTATATTTGAGTGATGACTTTGGGGCGCCGAGTCTCGATTTGACATGATCGCATATACGGTGTATCGAAATTGGTTATCATATATGTCTTCGCTTTATATAGACTATTATGATCTCATTTACGTGATTTTCGGGCCACATACTGTACCGCAGCATCGACTTCCTTCGGGGCTACGCTCATGCCGCAGTAGAGGTACACCCGCCGATCCTCGCCTTAGGATCACAACCGCTTTGGGAAGCTCCGCTTCTCCTGAGGCTTATCTTTGTATAGCCCCGTTGTTGTAGTACTTACATTCAGAGGTATGGCGGCCCCGTCCCGCCGTTGTTGTTATAACATTCTTAGAGGATCGTAGTACTTGTGGGGAAGAGTTTGTAAAAGGGATGTAATCGTCGTGTTCAAGTTTTTATATATATATGCCAAATGCAACTTTTCTCGTATAAACTGCTTTCTCACTTCATCGCTTTCATGATTTGTTTTATATTCCGCCGTTACTCGATGTATGTCTACTGGGTGCCCGTAGGCACTACCACGCCCGGTTCGGTCGTGACAAAAGTGGTATCGAGCGCTTAATCCTGGAAAGTGTCTGCTGCATCGTATCTAGTAGAGTCTTGATTATCGTGTTGCGCACTACACAAATAATCGTGAGGCTATAGGATATTTAGGATTGGTTTCATTCTTCTCACTCGAGATCGTGCCTTAGAACCGTGTTATAAGTTGACCTCTAACGTATTTCTTCCCTTACCGCTTATGCCTCCGCAAGGCAACCCGCCTGGCGGCAAGGCAAATGGCGAGCCGCGAGCAGAGCACGCAGGGTTACGAGGCACACGCCCAATCATCACCCGAGGTGGTGCTTCATTCGGGAGTTCGCACGCCGCCACTCAGCAGAGTTTAGTACGCGGCAGTAGCTCCATCGCGCCATGATATCCGGACCTTCGCCCACGCACCAAGAGCGCATAATATGTATTGCAAGCGAGACGACTTACTATCTAGGATTTAGCAACCATAGAGTATATTATGTATCGATTTATCACGTCTTGACGACTATCTAAGAGAGGGTTGTGCAAGAGTAGCTCTTCACCAAGCTTGAGCATGGCTCGTGACGGCTTATGCGCAGGCCGAGAAACGTAGAGATCGACGCGTTAACCAAGAGCAGCAGGAGGCCGACGGCAGGGTCCTTTGGTAACTTTCGAGGTGGATCGCCAAGAAGCAGATCGATACGCACCTCCGCCAAAGGCAGTGGTCCTCCCGTGGTTCGTGACATTCGGTACGCAGGAGTTGGTCGAGCTCGTGGCTTCCGGTTCACAGATACACATAGGTTCCACCACCGATTCGCTTTTCCTCGTTGTTCATTAGGGCGGCGCCATCCCGGGAATGTCGTTTTTTGTTGGTGCTTGTTTTACTCGCGCCGTGGCCACGTGACGAAAGAATGTTCAAGTACGAGGATGCAGCAGGAGGACTCACCTACCGTGATCGGGCCATGGATTCGTGAGTTCTGAGAGGAAGGGTGTTAGCTGAGGAGGCCACCCCACCTCAGTGTGGCCGCTGTGGTAGGTGTCATGGGAGTGTCGACTTCTTCGACTTGTTATGCTTGACAGCAGGCCATTTTATGAGGAATTATCCACCGCAGTGGCGCGGATGTAGACTCACCTTCAGATCGTGGCTAGTTCATCACCTTCCTAGCTATGCGCCATCAGTAAGGATTGATTAGAACGACAAAGGGAGCGAAGCAAAGAGATACAGGTATATCCTTAACCTCTGAGATTAGTATGTGTGAAAAGACGAGTATATCTTAAGTGTTGTTCGATAGCATTATGTTAATTATGATTAGAAATCATGGTTAGGTAAAAGGGTAAGATTGGGGATAGGGAAAGTGTAGTCTTAGAGTTTTATACGCGAGACCTTAGAGGCGAGGCCATCTGAGTAAAAGATTTATTTGTTTGACCATTATCGAGTGCATAGTATACGCGAGATATGTTCAGGTGATAAGTCCCCGAGTAGTGTGAAATGAAAGAGGTAGTGGGGCTAAGAAGACCACTAGGTTTTCGTGACTTGTTGGTGAGGTTGTTCAGGATCGGGAAACAAGAGCTTGGCGCAAAAATGGGTCGGGCTGAGGCCAGATTGGGTCAACCCGCAGCCTTTGCCAAGTAAGGAAAATTACGGTGGTCCCGCCAGGATAGTGGTCACGAGGGTGTTAGGCCCAAGTTTAGTTAACCATCGACGAGTTCGTGACGCGCTCGACCGCAGGTCGCCGACGAGGTCACCCATTTTGTCTTTCACCAGAATCGCATTCTACAGAGGGTTATGCGAAATGATATATACCGTGAAGGTTGTAAGATCGAACGGTTTCTACTTTTACTTTACGACGGGCAACGCAGCCCGCTTTACTGCTATTTCTTTTCTCGAGGTTTTACTGTGCAGGTTAGAACTCAAAGTAGTCTCAAGATTGCATTCACCCGGGCCTGTTGATTTCAGGGGTGGCAACGAGGATTACGTGCCTCTTGCTGAGCGAGTATCATTATAGCTACCATTTCAAGATTCTGATGTCGCCTTACGAAGCCTTGTATGGCGGTAGTGTAGGTTGCCGGCCGATTGTTCTGATGTTGGCAAGATTCGGATAGTTGGTTCATACTTGATTCAGCAGACGTGGATAGTAAGCTTATCCAGAGAGGTTATCGATACCGTGAGTCAACAGCGAGTCGCATGGATAATCTGCGCTGATACTGGAGTTCGTGCCGACGGCCTGGTCTTCAGCGTACCACCCTGGCGGCGTGACGAGATTTGGAAAGCAGGGGAAACTCAGCCCGAGGTACTTTGAGCATTTTCAGATGATTTGAAGAATAGGACAGGTTGCCTATAAGTTAGCTTTGCCATCCGACTTAGGAAGCAGTACGACCGGTCTTTCATGATTCTATGTTCTAAGAGTATCTGAGATCCATCCGCAGTATCCCCGCTTAACGATGACCAAGTCGAGATAGTAACCCCAGATTTTGGAAACCAAGCAATACAATGTAAAGGTGGTAAGTTTATTTAGGAAGTGTTCGAGTTCACGAGAGAGTACGACGAGAGGAAGAAGTGAATACGTGTTAAAGAGAATATGCGATCATTTCTTTTGTGAAGTGAAATGCGGCGAAGTATCTTTTAGCCCTCGTGGAAGCTTTTGTGATGCTAAAGGTGATTCCTCAGGACTTAGATTTAAGCATTCGCGCTGTTGTGTTATGGCCATGCGTGACATTTGCAAACTGCTTAAGTTGAGGAAACTTATCGTTATCTGTTTTGAGAAGGAACATTCTGACGAATGTTTCGGAGGAGAGAATGTTATACCCCGTATTTCCAGAGTATGTATGTGAGGACGTACGTACAATTGTGTAAGCTCGAATTATGTTAAGGACGAAATTGTGCACTTCCACGAGAAAGATTTGTTTTTCCGACGGAAAATTTTCCGAACCTTGTAAGGGAATTTTACGTTTTCAAGAATTTATTTATTTTGGATTTTTCCGAGAGATGAAATATTTTGATCAACGAGAGGCGACATACGTGTCACCCTGCCGACGGCGGACGATTTTTGTGGGCAAGTTGGCACGTTTTTTTCATGTAAAATGCCTAAAACATTTGGTCAATGTTTGGTTAGATATGTTATACCCCGTATTTCCAGAGTATGTACGTGAGGGCGTACGTATAAAAGTTTAAGCCTTAAGTAGGCAAAGGGACGAAATTTGTGCACAACTAGCGAAAAGAGTTGCTTTCCGACGAAACGTTTTTAGGACCTTGCGAAGGGAAAATTACGCTATGACATTTATATTTTTTGCGGATTTTTCCGAGAGATGAAATATTTTAGACCAACGAGAGGGCGACATGTGTCACCCTCAAGTTGGCGGAAATGGTGGCCGAATTCCTTGGCACGTTTTTTCCATTTTTGTTGCCTAAAACATTTGGTCAATGTTTTGTAGATATTTTGTGTGGTAGATGGTTAAGGTGGGACCCACACACACTTGTCCAAATTTTCACCCTCCACTTGCCCTCCACTTGCCTTAATCTTGGCCATTGAAAGTCCTATAAATACCCCCCTTGAGTTGAAGACTTCTTCATCCACTCCACATTTTCTAAGTCTTGAAAATCCTCTCCCTTAGCGTAGCTCTCGCCCAAGAGCCCCCTCCCTCGAGAAGGCCCTACCGAAAGTACCCCTCGAGTGTTGTTCTCGTGAAACACCCCTTGGTAGAAAAGTATTCTCCAAGTATTGTTACTATTCCAAAATACTGCCCAAATACCTTGTATTATTCCAAGGTTACCCCTATACTAGAAGCCCAGAAATACTATTATACTTCCCTTCAGTCACAAAAACGAAACCCTAAGGAAAAATCTTCATAATTGGTTGAAGTATTAAAGAAGAAGATTGAATCAGATTTACATAGATCAGATTTACAAAGACTTGTGTAGTTTAACTAGGGAAGTCTGCCCGATTTTCCGTAGAATAGAGAACCCTCTCGCTAAAATATTCTACAGAGTAGTCTAGACGCTGATAGACGATATGGCCTTTATAGTTGAAAGTTCGCGAGTAGCATGTTCTACTTGAAAGCGTGGACAAGGCTAGCCGGTTATAGCGGTGGAGCATTTTGCTATTTGTCGATAATCGTCGCGAGGTACGTGATTCTTCCTATCCTCTCGAGCATGATATTTTAAAAGAATATATATAGTACGGCAGACGACGTGTGTTAATCGAACGTGGTTTTACAGAATGTCTTCCGACTTGAGTCTAAATAATAAGAATCTTGAAGTATTTCAAAAGAATTAAGAATCGCTTTGAAAGAAGAGTAATACTTGGTTTTAAAAGCTTAAGAAGTTATACTAGCTTTATGGGAAGTTAGGTATAACGACTTAAGAGAGATAAAAGGAACTTACATTTAAATGTTTATGAACGCCTTTGTATTGATTTCTGAAATGAGAATAAGTATCGAACAAACCATCGCAGTCGCTTAATAAAGGAAAATGTATTCACTAATTAAGTATTATTAAAACCAATAAACCTCCATCCGCATGAAGCTAAGATTTAGACAAAATGATATTACATTTCCGAGATCACGGTCGCTTTAATAAGATTGTTATGAACAAGAATAACCTACTCACACATAAGGCGATGTTTCTCCAATTGTTTTAAAAGAGAATTATATTATTGTGATTAAGACTACGAACTACTAAACCTTTCAAAATAAGAGACTCGAGTATTCAACTTAGGCAAACTTGAACTTTTGGAAAAGAAGTTGTTACTTTTAAAAAAGGAAATTGTTTTGTTTACTTAAAAGATAGTCACTCTATTTTTGATACTACTGTAATGTGTGACTTTGTGAAAGAAACGGATCTTTTAAAGAATTAACGACGAGTAATTGGGGTTAAAACCCGAACTTGTCGACATAAAATAGAAAGTACCTCGCAGTGAAATAACTTGACTATGTTTGGCTCAGGATAGCCTTGTAATACTTTCTCGATTGGTTTGATAAGAAAACATGTTACGATGCTACGATGTTCAGATCTTGTAACGCTTTGTGTAAGAGGTTATTCTTATCGGCTTATGTTGTTTAACGATAAGTCAGGCTAGTATTATATCACTCACCTCTCGACACGATATACGGGTTGTCGCTTCACGCGAGGTACACCTCGCATACCAGGTGACTATGATTCGAGAATACCACGGGTCCAGGGGCCTACGCGAGCTACGAGAGTTCCGTGTTAGCGCGCTATGTTCATGGCGTGTTCACGGTATTCCTTGGTATTTTTATATCATGGATCACGGCAGCGATGGGCGAATTCCACGCATGATTGATGTCATGGGTACGAGACCCATGGTTATATTTGAGTGATGACTTGGCGGCGCGAGTCCCCGACTTGACATGATCGCTATATCAGGTATCGAAATCGTTATCATATATGTCTTCTGCTTTATATAGACTATTATGATTTCATTTACGATTTTCGCCACATACTGGTACTGGCCAGATCGACTTCCTTCGGGCCGCGCTCATGTCGCAGGTAGAGGTACATCGCCGCCGATCCTCGCCATGGATCACAGCCATCGTTGGGAAGCCCGCTTCTCCGAGGCTTATTCGTATAGTCCCCGTTGTTGTATGTACTTACATTCGTGGTACGGCGGGCCCCGTCCGCCGTTGTTGTTATAACATTCTTAGAGGTATGTAATCGCTGTGGCGAGTTAGAAAAAGGGATGTAACTATTCGTGTTCATGTTTTTATAGATATGCCGTAAGGCAACTTTTATCAGATAAACGGTTTCACATTTCATATTATTTCACGCCTTGTTTTATATTCCGCGACACTGACGATGTCTACTTGGGTGCGCCGGTAAGGCACCAACACGCCCGTTCGGTCTTGACAAGATATTTGTGTGGTAGATGGATAAGGTGGGACCCCCACACACTTGTCCAAATCTTCACCCTCCACTTGCCCTCCACTTGCTTTAATCTTGGCCATTGATTGGCCTATAAATACCCCTCAAGTGCAAGACTTATTCTTCATCCCTTAAACACTTTCCAAGTCTTGAAATCCTCCCTCCCTTCAAGCTCTCGCCCAAACCACCCTCCTCGAGAAGGCCCTACCGGCACCCCTCTTGATAGTTTTCGTGAAATACCCCCCCCCCCCCCCCTTGGTAGAAAAGTATTCTCCAAGTATTGTTACAATTCCAAAATACCTTAGCCCAAATACCTTGTAGTATTCCAAAGTTATTTCAATACCAAGAGTCTAAATACTACTATACTTTCTTTAGTCACAAAACGAAACCCTAGGAGAAACTTCATAGTTGGTCAAGTAGTAAGTAGGCTGTGGAAACTTCTAAGGGTTTCGAGCCACCTGAGCGCAAATTAGAGCTAAACCTTGCTCAGATCGACATTTAAACTTGGATAATTTTGGGCTTATCGAGGTAAATATCTTATCCTTCTATCAGAATTGGAGATTACATATTGTAGAAGTTTAGAATCGAGTATAAGATATATGAAGGATATTAAAGAAGAGAATTGAACGTAATTACATAGGATTGTATTACAGAGACTTGTGTAGTTTGACTGCAGGAAGTACGCCCGATTTTTTGTAGCAATAAGCACCTTCTACTTAGAATATACTACTGCAGTAGTCTAGACGCCGATTGATAGACGATTTGACGATTATAGGTTGATATCATGCGACATACCGACTCAAGGCGTGGATTTCACGACGCAGGTATGTGATTCTTCCTATCCTCTTGATCATGATATTTTAAAAGAATATATATAGTACGCAGACGACGTGTTAACTGAACGTGGTTTTACTTCGATGTCTTTTGACTTGAGTTTTAAATAATAAGAATCTTGAAGTATTTCAAAAGAATTAAGAATCGTTTTTGAAAGAAGAGTAATACTTGGTTTTAAAAGCTTAAGAAGTTATACTAGCTTTATGGGAATTTAGGTATAACGACTTAAGAGAGATAAAAGGAACGGTTTACTTAATTGTTTATGAACGCCTTGTATTGATTTCGGAAATGAGAATAAGTATCGAACAAACCATCGCAAATACTTAATAAAGGAAAATGTATTGACTAATTAAGTATTATTAAAACCAAGAGAAACCTCCATCCGCATAAGCTAAGACGAGACAAAATGATATTACATTTCCTAGATCATGGTCGCTTAATAAGATTGTTATGAACAAGAATAACCTACTCACACATAAGGCGATGTTTCTCAAATTGTTTTAAAAGAGAATTATATTATTAAGTGATTAAGACTATGAACTACTAAACCTTTCAAAAATAAGAGACTCGAGTATTTGAACTTAGGCAAACTTGAACTTTTGGAAAAGAAGGTTGTTACTTGTCTTTAAAAAGGGAAATTGTTTTGGTTTACTTAAAAGATAGTCACTCTATTTTTGATACTACTGTATCGTGTGACTTTTTGTGAAATAAACGGATCTTTTAAAGAATTAATGTACGTAGTACTGGGGTTAAAACCCGAACTTGTTGACATAAAATAGAAAGTACCTTGTGTGAATAACTTGACTATGTTTGGCTCAGGATAGCCTTGTAATACTTTCTCGATTGGTTTGATAAGAAAACATGTTATGATGCTACGATGTTCGCTTCTGTAACGCTTGTGTAAGAGGTTATTCTTATCAGGCTTATGTTGTTTAACGATAAGCCGCTGTGCTAGTATTATATCACTCACCTCGACATGATATACCGGGTTGTCGCTCGACGCGAGGTACACCTCGTACCAGGTGACTATGATTCGAGAATACCTCACGCGTCCGTGGGCCTACGCGAGCTACGAGAGTTCCGTGTTAGCGCATGGCGTCTACGTGGCTACGCGGTCTACGTGGCCACGCGACTACGAGTCCGTGATTTACGCCAAGAGTAGCTACCTCGACGCGGAATACCTCACGCAGCCTACGCGCGTGGCCCATGAGCCGCTGGAAGTTCCAGATTAGACGCGCACATTGATATCGCGCGGCGAAAGGCCGCTTTCGATCACGGCGGTCTAGAAAGACCTCGTGATACGCTTTATGGCATTGTTGGTACTGGGTTTTAGTAGTCGCTATGCCTTCATACTTACCCCAGACGGTTTTATTATGACACAGCGTGGACCCGGTTTTCACGTATTCCTTGGTGTTTTTATATCATGGATCGCCAAATGGAGGAAGGAATTCCACCGCATGATTGATGTTATGGGTACGACCCATGGTTATATTTGAGTGATGACTTTGGCGCGAGTCCCCGACTTGACATGATCGCCATATATCAGGTATCGAAATTGGTTATCATATATGTCTTCGCTTTATATAGACTATTATGATTTCATTTACGATTTCGGCCACATACTGTAATTGCAGATCGACCTTCTGGGGCCGCTCATGCCGCAGTGAGGTACACCGCCGCCGATCCTCGCCATAGGATCACGCTCGCTTTGGGAAGCACCGCTTCTCCGGGCTTATTCGTATAGTCCTCGTTGTTGTAGTACTTACATCTGTGGGTATGGCGTGGCCCCGCCCCGCCGTTGTTGTTATAACATTCTTAGAGGTATGTAGTAATCGCTGGGCGCTTTTGAAAAAGTGGATGAATCGTCGTGTTCAAGTTTTTATATATATGTCGTAAGGCAACTTTTCTCGATAAACTGCTTCACATTTCATATTATTTCACGTCCCGCTTTATATTACGCCGACACTGATGATGTCTACTGGGTGCCCGGTAGCACCGCCACGACCCGGTTCGGTCGTGACAAAAGTGGTATCGAGCGCTTAATCCTGAAAGTGTCTACGCATCGTATCTAGTAGTAGTCTTGATTATCTGTATTGTGCACCACACCAATAATCGTGAGGCTATAGGATATTTAGGATTGGTTTCATTCTTCTCACTCGAGATCACGCCTAGAGCCGTGTTATAAGTCGACCTCTAACGATTCCTTTCCCTTACCGCTTATGCCTCCGCACAAGGTAACCCGCCCATGGCAAGGCAATGAGGAGCCGCGAGCAGAGTACAGAGTTACGAGGGCACAGCCCAATCATCACCGGGTGGTGCTTCATTCGGGAGTTCGCACGCCACCACTTCAGAGAGTTTAGTCCAATGCAAGCTAGCCTCATCGCGCCATGATATCTCGACCTTCGCCCACGACTGCAAGAGCGTAAAGTATGGATTGCAAAGAGACGACCATGTTACTAGCTAGGGATTTAGCAACCAGAGAGTATATTATGTACCGATTTATCGCGGGCCTTGATGATTAACTAAAGAAAGGTTGTGCAAGAGTAGCTCTTCAGTCATGCTTGAGCATGGCTCACAGACGGGCTTATGCGCGCAGCAGCCGAGAAACGTAGGATCGACGCGTTAACCAAGATCGCCAGGCAGGCCGACGGCAGGTCCTTTGGTAACTTTCGAGGCGACCGCCTCAGCAGATCGATATGCGCTCCGCTGGCAGAGTGGTCCTCATGTGGTTCGTGACGCTCGGGTATGTAGGAGTTGGTCGAGCTACAGTGGCTTCCGGTTCACGATACACGAGGTTCCACCACCAACCCGCTTTTTCTCGTTGTTCACACATGACAGCGCCATCCCGGAATGTCGTTTTTGTTGGTGCTTGTTTTGCTCGCGCCGCCGTGCTACGTGGTCGAAAGCGGTGTCCTAGTAGGAGGGATGCAAGAGGAGGACTCACCACCGCATCGCCATGATTCAAAGAGTTCTGGAGAGGAAGGGTGTTAGCTGCAGTGAGCCATCCCTACCTCAGTGTGGCCGCCAGGAAGATGTCACATGGGAGTGTCGACTTGCCGACAAATTTGTTATGCTTATGACAGCAGGCCATTTTATGAAATTGTCCGACCAAAGGTGGCGGATTTAGAGACTCACCTTCAGATCGTGGCTAGTTCATCACCTTCCCTAGCATGCGCCAACAGTAAGGTGATGGATTAGAACGACAAAGGGAGTGAAGCAAGAAAGAGATACATGTATATCCTTAACCTCAGAGATTTGTACGCGTGATAAGATGAGTATATCTTAAGTGTTATGTTCAGATAGCATCAGGTTAATTGTGATTAGAAATCATGGTTAGTTAAAAGGGTAAGATTGGGGATAAGGAAAGTGTGAGCCTTAGAGTATTATACGCGAGACCTTAGAGGCGAGGCCATCTCGAGTAAAAGATTTATTTTTAAGTTTGACCTTATCGAGTGCATAGTACACGCGAGTTATGTTTGTGTGATAAGTCCCCGAGCAAAGATGAAATGAAAGAGGTAGTCGAGCTAAGAAGACCACTAGGTTTTCGTGAATTTGATTAGTGAGATTGTTCCGGATCGGGGAACAAGAGTTTCACGCGATAATGGTCGGGTCAGGACCGACGCGGTCAACCCGCGCCCAGAATGTGCGGGTCGGCTCGGCGTGGTCCCGCCAGGTGGTGGGGTCACGAGGGCGCTAGGCCCAAGTTTAGTTAACCATCGTACGAGTTCGTGGATGCGTTCGACCAGTAGTCGGGCCGATGGGGTCAGCCCATCTTGTCTTATAGTCGAGACTGTTTACTCATCAGTGGGTTATGCGAGATGTTATATATTGGGAAGGTTGTAAGGCTGCACGAGGTGCCTACTTTCACCTTATGACAGGCAGTGGAGCCCAGGTTACGACTATTTCTTTTCTGGAAGTTTTACCAGGAAGGGTTAGGAACTCAGGTAAGTCTCATTATCGCATTCACCCTCGGGCCAGTGTCTGGATTTCAGGGGTAGCTGTGAGGATTGTTGCCTCTTGTTGAGGGAGTATTTTATAGCTACCATTTCAGTATTCGAATGTCGCCTACGAAGCCTCAGATGGCGGAAGTATAGTACGCCACGATTCGTTCGATGTTGGCAAGATTCGATAGTTGGTTCATACTTGTTTCACAGAACGTGGATAAAGCTTATCCAGAGAGGTTATTGGCGCTCGTAGTCACCGTAAGTCGTATGGATAATCGACGATGCTTGGAGTTCAGCCGACGCTGGGTCTAAGGTACCACCCGGAAAGGGTGTGACGAGTTTTGGAAAACAGAGGAAACTTAGCCGAGGTACTTCGAAATGCCAGATCATTTGGAGAATAGGCCAAGTTGCCTATAAGTTGGCATTGCCGTCCGACGTAGGAAACAGTATGTCCGGTATTTCTTGTTGCTATGTTCGGAAAAGTGTCGGAGATCCATCCAGAGTGTTCCCAGTTAATGATGACCAAGTCGAGATAGTAACCCGAGATTTTTGAAACCAAGCAAAGAGTAGAATGTGGTGTTATTAGAAAGAGTTCGAGTGTACGAGGGTACGACGAGTAAGGAAGAAGTGAACATGTGTTAAGAGAATAGAAGTAATCGCTTTCTGCGGAAGTAAAAGTGCAAGGGAGTATCTTTTAAACTTCAAGTGGGAGCTTTGTAATGATAGAGGATTCCTCGTGACTCGGATGTAAGTATTTGCGCTGGTGTTTTCATGGCTATGTGACATTTGCAAACCGTTAAGCTTACGAGGAACTTGATCGTTATCTGTTTTGAGAAGGAACATTCGGACGAATGTTTCGGAGGAGGAGAATGTTATACCGTGATTTCCGCAGTATGTACGCGAGGGCGCACGATAAAAGTTTAAGCCTTAAGTAGGCAAAGTGGACGAAATTTGTGCACAACTAGCTAAAAGAGTTGTTTTCCGACGAAACGCTTTTAGGACCTTGCGGCGGAAAATTACTGGCTATGACATTTATATTTTTTATGGATTTTTCCGAGAGATGAAATATTTTGGATCAACGAGAGGGCTTACATACGTGTCACCCTCAAGTTGGCGGAAATGGTGGCCGAATTCCTTGGCACGTTTTTTTCCATTTTTGTTGCCTAAAACATTTGGTCAATGTTTTGTAGATATTTTGTGTGGTAGATGGATAAGGTGGGACCCACACACACTTGTCCAAATCTTCACCTCCACTTGCCCTCCACTTGCCTTAATCTTGGCCATTGAAAGTCCTATAAATACCCCCTTGAGTCAAGACTTCTTCATCCACTCCACATTTTCTAAGTCTTGAAAATCCTCTCCCCTTAGCGTAGCTCTCGCCCAAGAGCTCCCCTCCTCGAGAAGGCCCTACCGAAAGTACCCCTCTCGAGTGTTGTACTCGTGAAACACCCTCCCCGGTAGAAAAGTATTCTCCAAGTATCACATTATTCCAAAATACCTCGCCCAAATACCTTGTAGTATTCCAAGGTTACCCCTATACTAAGCCCGTAAATACTATTATACTTCCCTTCACTACAAAAACGAAACCCTAAGGAAAATCTTCATAATTGGTTGAAGTATTAAAGAAGTTAAGATTGAATCAGATTTACATAGGACAGATTTACAAGAGACTTGTGTAGTTTAACTGCAGGGAAGTCACGCCCGATTTTTCGAGAATAGAGAACCCTCTCGCTTAAAATATTCTACAGAGTAGTCTAGACGCTGATAGACGATATGGCCTTTATAGGTTGAAAGTTCTCGCGAGTAGCATGTCTACTTGAAAGGTGGACAAGGCTAGCCGTTATAGTAGGAGCGCTTTGCTATTTGTCGATAATCGTCGCGAGGTACGTGATTCTTCCTATCCTCTCGAGCATGATATTTTAAAAGAATATATATAGTACTACAGACGACGCGGTGTTAACCGAACGTGATTTGACCGCAATGTCTTCCTCGACTTGAGTCTAAATAATAAGAATCTTGAAGTATTTCAAAAGAATTAAGAATCGCTTTTTAAAGAAGAGTAATACTTGGTTTTAAAAGCTTAAGTTATACTAGCGTTATGGGAAGTTAGTATAACGACTTAAGAGATATAAAAGGAACGGCTTACTTTAATTGTTTATGAACGCCTTGTATTGATTTCGAAATGAGAATAAGTATCGAACAAACCATCGCAGCGCTTAATAAAGGAAAATGTATTCACTAATTAAGTATTATTAAAACCAAGAGAAACCTCCATCCGCATGAAGCTAAGATGAGACAAAATGATATTACATTTCCTAGATCATGGTCGCTTTAATAAGATTGTTATGAACAAGAATAACCTACTCACACATAAGGCGTAAGTTTCTCCAATTGTTTTAAAAGAGAATTATATTATTAAGTGATTAAGACTATGAACTACTAAACCTTTCAAAATAAGAGACTTGAGTATTTGAACTTAGGCAAACTTGAACTTTTGGAAAAGAAGGTTGTTACTTGTCTTTAAAAGGGAAATTGTTTTGGTTTACTTAAAAAGATAGTCACTCTATTTTTGATACTACGTATCGTGTGACTTTTGTGAAAGAAACTGATCTTTTAAAGAATTAATGTACGTAGTACTGGGGTTAAAACCCGAACTTGTTGACATAAAATAGAAAGTACCTGTGTGAATAACTCGACTATGTTTGGCTTGTGATAGCCTTATAATACTTTCTGATTGGTTTGATAAGAAAACATGTTATGATGCTACGATGTTCGTGATTCTGTAACGCTTGTGTAAGAGGTTATTCTTATCAGGCTTATGTTATTTAACGATAAGTCGTTGTGCTAGTATTATATCACTCACCTCTCGACATGATATATCTGGGGTTGTCGCTCACGCGAGGTACACCTCGTGCCTATGTGACTATGATTCGAGAATACCTCACGCGGGTCCGGGGCCTGCGCGAGCTACGAGTTCCGTGTTTGCGTGCGGCCCATGTGGCTACGCGGTCCATGCGCTACGCGACTACGAGTCCGTGACGACGCCAAGGAGTAGCTACCGACGCGGGAATACCACGCGGCCTACGTGTGGCCCATGCGAGCCGCGGAAGTTCCAGGATTAGACGCGCACATCGATATCGCGCGAACGGCCGCCGATCACGTGGCCTAGAAAGACCTCGTGATACGCTTTACGGCATTGTTGGTACCGTGGGTTTTAGTAGCTCGGCCATGCCTTCATACTTACCCCAGACGGTTTTATTATGACACAAGTGGACCCGTGTTCATGTGTATTCCTCGGTGTTTTTATATCATGGATCGCCAAATGAGGAAGGAATTCCACGCATGATTGATGTCATGGGTACGAGACCCATGGTTATATTCGAGTGATGACTTTGGCGGCGTGAGTCCCCGACTTGACATGATCGATCACATATTGTGTATCAGAAATTGGTTATCATATATGTCTTCGCTTTATAGACTATTATGATTTCATTTACAGATTTTCGCCACATACTTGCACTACCGTCGCCAGATCGACTTTCGGGGGCCGCGCTCACGCCGCAGTGAGGTACACCGCCGCCGATCCTCGCCATAGGATCACGCTCAACGCTTTGGGAAGCACCGCTTCTCGAGGCTTATTCGTATAGTCCCCGTTGTTGTAGTACTTACATCTGTGGTACGCGGGCCCCGTCCCGCCGTTGTTGTTATAACATTCTGAGGTGTATAATCACAAGGGGCGTAGTTTGAAAAAGGATGAATCGCTCGTGTTCAAGTTTTTATATATATGCCGTAAGGCAACTTTTCTCGATAAACGGTTTCACATTTCATATTATTTCACGCCTTGTTTTATATTCCACGACACTGATGTATGTCTACTGGGTGCCCGGTAGCACTACCACGCCCGGTTCGGTCGTGACAAGATATTTGTGTGGTAGATGGATAAGGTGGGACCCCCACACACTTGTCCAAATCTTCACCCTCCACTTGCCCTCCACTTGCCTTAATCTGGGCCATTGATTGGCCTATAAATACCCCTCAAGTGCAAGACTTATTCTTCATCTCTTAAACACTTTCCAAGTCTTGAAATCCTCCTCCTCTCAAGCTCTCGCCCAAACCACCCTCCCCTTGAGAAGGCCCTACCAAGTACCCCCACCTCTTGATAGTTCTCGTGAAATACCCCCCACCCTTGGTAGAAAAGTATTCTCCAAGTATTGTTACAATTCCAAAATACCTTAGCCCAAATACCTTGTAGTATTCCAAAGTTATTTCAATACTAAGAGCCCGGAAATACTACTATACTTTCTTTAGTCACAAAACGAAACCCTAGGAGAAACTTCATAGTTGGTTGAAGTAGTAAGTGTTGTGTGGAAACTTCTAAGGGTTTCTCGAGCTATCTGAGCGCAAATTAGAGCTAAACCTTGCTCAGGATCGACATTTAAACTTGGATAATTTTGGGCTTATCGAGGTAAATATCTTATCCTTCTATTGTAATTGGAGATTACATATTGTAGAAGTTTAGAATTGAGTATAAGATATATAGAAGGATATTAAAGAAGAGAATTGAACTGTAATTACATAGGACTGTATTACAGTAGACTTGTGTAGTTTGACGGGTAGGGAAGTGCTGCCCGATTTTCCGTAGCAATAAGCACCTTCTGCTTAGAATATACTACAGAGTAGTCTAGACGTTGATAGACGTATTTGACTATTATAGGTTGATACTCACGCGACATACCGACTTGCAGTGGATTTCGCCGGCGAGGTATGTGATTCTTCCTATCCTCTCGAGCATGATATTTTAAAAGAATATATATAGTACAGACGACGTGGTGTTAATCGAACGTGGTTTTACTGATGTCTTTTGACTTGAGTTTTAAATAATAAGAATCTTGAAGATTTCAAAGAATTAAGAATCGCTGAAAGAAGAGTAATACTTGGTTTTAAAAGCTTAAGTGTTATACTAGCTTTACGGGAAGTTAGTATAACGACTTTAGAGAGATAAAAGGAACGATTTACTTAATTGATTATGAAAGCCTTATATTGAATTCTAAATGAGAATAAGTATCGAACAAACCATCGCAGCTTAATAAAGGAAAATGTATCGACTAATTAAGTATTATTAAAACCAGAGAAACCTCCATCCGCATGAAGCTAAGATAAGACAAAATTGTATTACATTTCCTAGATCACGGTCGCTTAATAATATTGTTATAAACAAGAATAACCTACTCACACATAAGGCATGTAGTTACTCAAATTATTTTAAAAAGGAGATTACGTTGTTAAGTGTTTAAAACTATGATCTATGAATCTTTGAAAATAAGAGACTTGAGTATGTGAATTTATGCAACTTGAACTTTTGGAAAAGAATGGGTTATTGATTTTAGAAGTTATGAGACTTGTTCTTAAAAGATAAGAGACTTGACTTAATTGACTTGATATGAATTTTGTTAAAAAGTGTGAAACCTCATTCGTGAGCAATGAGTACTTGGTTTTTAAAGAGTTAATGTATGAAGTACTTTGGGGATAAAACCCGAACTTGTCGACATAAAGTAGAAAGTACCTTGTGTAAATAACTTGACTATGTTGGTTTGTGATAGCCTTGTAATACTTCTTGTTGGTTTGATAAGTAAACATGTTAGGACGATACGTGTGTTAGTGTCTTGTGATGTTTGTGTAAAGCGGGTTTCTTGATTGTGCTTATGTTGTTTAACGATAAGCCGCTATGTTAGTATTGTACCACTCACCTCGATACGATATACCGGTTGTCGCCCCGACGCGAGGATGCCTACGCGGGTCCAGGGACCTACGCGAGCTACGGAGTTCCGTGTTAGCTGCGGGGTAATTACCTCACGCGTCTACGTGGCCACGCGACCACGAGATTCCGTGAGGATGCCGCGGTTAGCGCCTCGATGCGAGGAATACCTACGCGGGCCTATGTGTGGCCTGCGGAGTCGCGTAAGTTCCAGGATTAGACGCGCACATCGATATCGAGGGCGAGTGGCCAACTTCGATCACGTGGCGTCTAGAAAGACCTCGTGATGCGCTTTGATAGCATTGTTGGTACGGTGGGTTCTAGTAGTCGCTATGCCTTCATACTTACCGTCAGACGGCTTTATTATGACACAGCGGACTCGTGTTCATGTGTATTCCTCGGGTGTTTTTATATCACGGATCGCCAGCTGAGGAAGGAATTCCACCGCATGATTGATATCGCGGGCACGAGACCCATAGTTATATTTGAGTGATGACTTTGGCGGCGAGTCCCCGACTTGACATGATCGCATATGGTGTATTGTAAATTGGTTATCATATATGTCTTCTGCTTTATATAGACTATTATGATCTCATTTACGATTTTCGCCACATACTGTACTGGTAATCGACTCCTTCTCGGGGCCGCTCATGCCGCAGTAGAGGTACACTACCGCCGATCCTCGCTCTAGGATCACGCTCAGCGCTTTGGGAAGCTCCGCTTCTCGAGGCTTATCTTTCGTATAGCCCTCGTTGTTGTAGTACTTACATTCGTGGGTACGGCGGGCCCCGTCCCGCTGTTGTTATAACATTCTGCAGGATCAGAGTAACGCTGGGAAGAGTTTGTAAAAGGGATGTAACTGATCGTGTTCAAGTTTTTATATATATAAGCCGAAATGCAACTTTTCTCAGATAAACTGTTTCTCACTTCATACTGCTTTCATGATTTGTTTTATATTCCGCCGTTACTCGATGTATGTCTACTTGGGTGCTCGTAGGCACTACCACACGGCCCGTTCGGTCGTGATGTTATTGAATTCGCCTTGAAAAAGGTGGTAAAGTATGTAGAAACAAAGGAAGTGTGTCGTTCGATTTTCCGTAGAATTTAGTGACTTTGCACTTATTATATTCTACGCTTGAAGTAAGAAGTTAATAGACGACATGGTCATTATAAAGTTGACATACTACGCATGTATATTGACTCGGCAAGTGGTTTGACCCAAGAGGTATGTAGAACTTTCCTATCTCTCGAGCATGAATGGTTGTACTTGTATAGTGTAGGTATAATGACAAGACTTTGATATCCTTTACTTGTTTTAAGAATATCCAAGTCATTGAAAGCAGGAGATTAACTCACTTGTTTAAAAGTAGTGGATGTCTTAGTTTTCAAAGTTAAGGGACTCAAGTGTTTTAAAGATATGATACTTGTTTCGCTTTAAACGATATGTCCCTCGATATAGGAAAGTGTAATTGATAAAAGTATAAAGTTAATATAACGACTTTACGGGAAGTCACTTATATTAGCTTTATGGAAAGTTAACAAAAGAAAGATTTACTCTAAGTAAAATAAGTAAGGATAAATGATTTGAATTTATGAAAGACAAATTGATTTTAAGGCATCAATTGCCTAAGGTTTTAAGAGAAAAGAAGTCACTTGATTAGAAGCCTAATTATATTTCTAAAAGGTATTGTGACTTGTCTTGAAAAGTAGTTGTGACTTGATACTATGGTTATTAGTATCTTGTATTTTGTATATGAAAAAGAGTCATTTTAAAAGGATAGAAGTACGTAGTACTTTGGGTAAATTCCCAGATTTTTAAAAATGACATATTAGTGCCTTAAGTAAACTAATATGAGAGGGTATAATAATAATGTTAATAAGAAGTTAGGGGATTTCTTAACTTGCTTATATTATGATGTTCTAGAGCGCTATGTTATGCATGATAGCTCATTGTGCTAGTTTGTTATTCTTACGGGAAAGCCCTGTTACTACTAATTCCATGGATTTGCTACCCATGACGCGAAAGCGCGCTTGTATTTCATCATGGCCCACCGGGCCCAAACGGGTGAAATAGTCTTGTGCGGGTGAAATAGTCCCATGCGGAGCGCATCGCTCTATTGCGGGTCCGTAGGACCTATGCGGGTGAAATAGTCCCAAGAGTAGGATTACTTAATGATACTACGGGCGGATGACCCTACTTTGATCATGAGCCTCCTATTTTTATGCAGTAAAATTTATACTTGTTACTCTCATTGTTAGTAAGCAGTAATCGTGAATTGATTATCATCCATGTCTCCAATTTTTATCTAGACTTTGATATAATTACAGATTTTCCGCTTACATACTTGGTACATATCAGATCGACTTCATCGGCCGCTCATGCGCCACGTAGGGTAAGGTGTGGTGGATCCTCATTCTTAGGATCACTGATCCGGGGTCGGAAGCTCTATTTCTCCGGAGGCTTGTCTTTGGTACGCTTCTCCCCGTTGTAGATATTATGTACATTCGTGGTATGGCGGCCCGTCCCGCCACGCTTGTTATTCCTGCAGGCCTGTAGTCATATTTACGGTCGTAAGAACAGAGTTGCATCGCTTTACTTTTGGTTATGTATATTTTATGGAAGGCGCGCCTTATCCGGCCAGCCTCGTGATGATTATTGTCTAAACACGCTTATGTGTCAGGTATGTTCCGCCGCTATTCTCTCGATGTATACTGAAAGCGGTGCCTGTGTAGGCACCGCCGCGCCGGATCGGTCGTGACAAAGGATGTCTTAGTTTCTAAAGCATAAAGTTAGTATAACGGCTTTATGGGAAGTTGGTTATAACAACTTTATGGAAGGTCAAGGAATGGTTTTCGAGTAATGTAAACAAAGACGAATGACTTGAAATAAGGAAGGGCAATTTGATTTAAAGGCATCAATTGCTTAAAGTTTAAAGTAAGGGTCACTTGATTTAGAAGCCTAAAAGTATAATTCTAAGTGTAGTGACGTATGTGAAATGTAGATTAGCCTTGATACTACGAGTGTTAGTATCTTGAGGTTTTATATGAAACGAGTCTTTGAAAGAATAGATGTATATAAGACGTCAAGTTAAATTCCTAAATTGTTACGTGATATGAAAGTGCCTTGAGGTTATAAAATGAGCTCCATTTGGTATTGTCACTGTTATACCCCGTATTTCCAGTGTATGTACGTAAGGAAATACGTACAAAAAGTTTGGCCTTAAAGTTAGGCTTGGACGTTTTTTGGGCACAACTCACAAAACGAATAGTTTTCCGACGAAACGTTTCCACAGCTTTCGTAGGGTAAATTCCGGCTATGCCATTTCTAATTTTTGCGGATTTTTCGAGAGACGAAACATTTTGATCAACGAGGGCGACACTTGTCACCTCCAATCACGGATGTGGAGGCGTTCTAGGGTCGAATGGATGGTCAATTTTGTCAAGTAGTTGGTAGGATATTTTGTGCGCAAGTCACAGTACACTTGCCCTAATCTTGACCTTACACTTGCCTAGCACTTACAAATCTTCGCCATTGGTTGGCCATGTCTTGACCTATAAATACCCTTAAGATGAAGAGTTCTTCATCCACAAATTCCTTTCCAAGTCTTGAAAATCCTCTCCTCTCCCTTGCCTATTTTCGTCCAAACACCTCCCCTTCGGGAGAAGCTAGCCGAGGCTACCCCCTAGCCTAGCCGAAATCTACCCCTCCCTTGGTAGAAAAGTTGCCTTCTAGTATTGTTATAATGCCCAAAATACCCTAGCCCAAATCCCTTAGTACTTAGTAGGTTGTGAAGAACTTCTAAGGTTTCTCGAGCATACAACTTAGAGCAAAACCTTGCTCAGCGCGACTTTATCTAGGATATTATTGGGCTTACCGAGGTAACTAATCCTAACCCTCTTTGAATTAGAGAATACTTCATCGTAGTAGTATAAGAATAAGTATTAGATACTTGTAAGAATATTGCGTATCAGAATTGAATCTATCACAAAGAGGCGGTTTAAAAGAAGAATAATCAAATTGTACTTACATAGGACTGCTTTACAAAGAGACTTGAGTAGCTCACCGCAGGGAAGTGCGCCCAATTTTCCGTAGGATATAGAACCCTCTCGCTTAGAATCATTACAAAGTAGTCCGAACGCTGATAGACGTGTTCGACTATTATAGTTGATTCTACGCGCACACATTCAACTCGCGTGGTTTTCACGGAAGGTATGTGATTCTTCCTAAAGCATGATATTTTACAATATATATGTAGTACGCAGACGCATACGTGTTAATCGACAATACTTACGGCAATGCCTCACGCTTAAGCTCGACAATAATACTTACGAATGCCTCACGCTTAAGCTCGACAATACTTACGCAGAATGCCTCACGGCTTAAGCCTCAATAATAAAGATCTCAAAGCATTTCAAAAGAATATCAATCATTTTTAATGTAAGAGAACTAATTGGTCTTTAAATGTAAGCTTAAGAGTTATACTAGCTTTATGGGAAGTTAAGTATAACCACTTAAGAATGATAAAAGAAACATTTTTCATGTGTTTATAAATGCACTTATATCAATTGTGAAAAGAATAATAAGATGGTTTGATAAGTAGACATGATATGATGCTACGTGTGTTAGTGTCTTGTAACGCTTGTATAGAGAGTATTCTTGTTGTGCTTATGTTGTTTAAAGATAAGTTATGTTAGTGTACTATCACTCACCTCTTGACATTTACCGGGTTAAGCCGCCTCCGATGCGGTAGACTCAGCGTCCGGGACCATGATTCGAGAATACCTCACGCTGGTCCAAGCGGACCTACGCGGAGCTACGGAGTTCCGTGTTAGTGACGCGGGTTATACCTCACGCGTCTATGTGGCCATGCGGACTACGAGTCCGTGATTTACGCCGAGGAGTAGCTACCGACGCGGGTTACGTACTACGCGCCTACGTGGAGTGGCCCATGCGCGACTACGAGAGTCCGTGATTAGGCTTGCATGGTGATACTACGGCAATTGGCCCCGCTCGATCATTCGCAGCCTCAGAAAAGACTCGCTGCGCTTACCTATCGCTGTTCTTGCTTATGATGTGGCACTATGCGCGTCCCCTCGTTGTTTCATACATACTTGCAAAACTGATTTTAAAATGATATGTTTTCATTTAAGTATTTTACGCTTCATATACTTAGTACCGTCAGTAATCGACTCTCCTTCTGGGCCGCTCATGCCGCAGTGGGCAAGGTGTGCTAGATCCACATTCTTAGGATCTCTACGCTGCGTCGTGAGCTCCATCCTTTCCGAGGCTCTACTTGGGTATGATCTCCCGTCAGAGATAGTTTTGTACAGCCAGGTATGGCTGGGCCCCGTCCCGCCATAGTTGTATATTTCAGAGGTTCAGAGTCATGTTGTACAAGATTTGATGTAATCGCTAAACCATGTTTATATATATATGCCGAAAGGCGATGTTTTCTCACTTAAATCGTGGTCTTATTTTATAAATCGTTTCATGTCTTGTTTTATATTTCCGCGATTACTGATGTATGACTACTGGGTGCCCTTAAGGCACTACCACGCCCCGAACGGGTCGTGACAAAAGTGGTATCGTGAGCGCTTAATCTCGAAAGTGTCTACGCATCGTATCTAGTAGTCTGATTATCTGTTGTGCAGCGCACTACACCAATAATCGTGAGGCTATAGGATATTTAGGATTGGTTTCACTCTTCTTACTCGAGATCGTGCTTTAGAGTTGTGTTAAAGTTGACCCTCTAACGATTCCTTTCTCAGAATAGCTTATGCCTCCACGTAAGGCAACCCGCCCAGGCGGCAAGGCAAATGAGGGAGCCGCCAATGACACCGAGAGTTACGAGGGCTCGTGCCCGGGCCTATACCGCAGACGGCGAAGTTCTATGACGCCGCCGCCCCAAAGAGAGACCACAGCACCCACACCTCCCGCCCCACACCGGGCGAGGAGTTAGGGGTACAAGGAGACGGCCCACTATTGGCCAGAGTTGTGGCGACACGAGGATAGCCGGACGCGCAGCCTCAGCCTGGGCCCAGCCCGGCCGCACCCGTGGTGCACCCGAGGCGTATAGTGAGGCTACGAGATTTCGAGTCAGCCCGCCAGAGTTTTACGGGTCGAGGCCGAGGATGATCCGCAGGAGTTCATCCGCCGCCATGCAGGATCACGCGGTGATCAAGGCCTCAGAGACAGAGTCCGTGACCTTCGGTTCGCATCGGCCGCGTGATACCGCAATGATTGGTTTGATTCACGGAGTTATCCCGGGAGAGCACGCGCCCCGCCTACTGGGATGAGTTCTCGCAGGCTTTCCTCACTCACTTGCCTCCACAGATGGCGAGGGCTGGCCGATAGATTTTTACCGCCGAGGCAGAGAGGACGACCGCCGTGAGTACAATGTCGAGTTTGATTCATCGCTCGACATGTCCCAAAGATTGCAGCAGATATGGAGGATAGGTGCACCGCCACGCCACCGCCAGACGACTATATGGCCGAGTCATGCGGGTGTTTCTTCACCGGTATGGACATTACCCGCACGCAGCTCATGCTCGATGGGCGAGCGAGAGACCACGGCCGACAGCAAAAAGCAGGTTAAGACCAGACGGCAGGTCTTTTGGTGGCTATCGTGGTGGCGGCCAAAGAAGCCTAGATTTGCACCACACCACCAGAGCACTCCCGCACCGCCCTCAAAGACACCAGTGATATTCGAGGGCACTCAGGCCTCAGTGACTTCAAACGCCCAGAGCAGAGGTATCGCCGACGGGACCACCACCTCGCGCGTGGCCGACGCGCAGATCCCACTTCGAGTCGCGGTGCACGAGCTTGTTTCGCTTGTGGCCGCAGGTCACTATGCGAGGAACCGTCCACCAAGGGCGCGGCCGATGGTAGGGTCACCATGTGTGTTCTTTCACGTCTTCTTCATCCTCGACAGCCTACTCGCCCGAGGGCAAGGTACTCACGGACCAGCAGGTCGCGCAGCAGGTCGTGGCGCTGGTCCCAGCTTCTAGCGGTCCTCGTAACCGCATTTATGCTTTGTCCAACCGACAGATCGTGAGGCCTCACCGATGTCGCCAGCTGTACCTTATCGCTGGGTTTGACGTGTATGCTTTGATAGATCCGGGTTCTACTGGCCCCATATATCTCCCTTGTCGCTAGTAGGATAGGGATAGAGCCCGAGTCCATAGACCCTTTCGAGGTAGCTACGCCTGGGTGATTCAGGTAGCTCACGTATAGAGCTTGTCCCGTGACTATTTACTGGCTTGACCTCAGCCGACTTGACAGAGTCGAGATGATCGACTTCGACGTGATCACGGGACGGATTGGCTAGCTTGCTACGCCAATGTAGACCGCAGAGAGAGTAGCACGGTTCCCAGCTCGGCGAGCCATTGTCGAGTGCGAGGAGCACCAGACGCCGGCGGTAGGTTTATTTCCTACCAAGGCCAGGAAGACGGTGCAGGCGGTATATCTACCATCTCGCTCGGTGTTTGATATCGAGGTCGGTACCAGATTTTCCGCCGCCCAAAGTGGTCGAGAGTTCCCGCACGTGTTTCCGCACGACCTTCCCGCATCCTCCCGAGAGGAGATTGAGTTTGTATTGACATATTGCCGCACACTCGCCTATTTCCATTCCGCCATACGTAACGGCACCGCCGAGTTGAGAGTCAAGGATCACCTTAGGATTTGGCCGGAGAAGCGGCTTCATCAGCCTAGTGTTTCTCCCCGGGAGCGCCGTATTGTTCGCGAAGAAGAAGCGACGGACGCCGCGCACGTGTTGATTACAAAACAACAAGGTGACCATTAAGAATGTATACCCTCCCCGTGATTGATGATTTGTTCGACCAGCTGTGGCGCGTAGATGTTTCTCCAAGATTGATCTACGGCCGCTATCATCAAAGTAGTCGAGAGGCGGATGTCCCTAGGATCGCATTCCGACCCAGACGCATTATGAGTTCGTGGTCATGTCTGGTTGACCAATGCTCCCAGATTCATGGATTTGATGAACCGAGTGTTCAAACCATTTTTGGACACGCTTGTGATAGTGTTCATTGATGATATCTTGGTTTATTCTCGCCAGAGCAGAGCACGCGAGTATTTGAGCGATCGTGGCCGACAATTCTCCAGACTGCAGCTTGTACGCCAAGTTTTCCAAATGTGAGTTTTGCTGACTTCGCGGCGCTTCGGGCATATTGCTGGGCCGACGGCATTCGAGTGGATACGCCAAGATCGAGGCGCCAGACTTGGCCTAGACCTACTACTCCGGCAGAGGTTCGCAGCTCGGGCCTCGCAGATATTATCGCGCGTTCGTGGAGAAGTTTGCTTCTATCTCTCGCATCATTGAGTAGACCGACTCGTATGCGCCAAGTTTCATGGATCGATGTCAGGAGCGTGGTTTCCAGCTGTCGAAAGAGAGACCGACGATCGCTCGCTTCTTACTTCTTCCGCAGGGTCCAGATGGTTATGTCGTATTGTGACGCGCCGTGCATCGGTTGGGATGTGTGTTGACGCAGCATGGCAGGTTATAGCATATGCATCCCGACACCAAGAAACACGAGAGAACTACCCCACCCATGATTTGGAGTCACTACCGTGATTCACGCCAAGATCCGAGGCACTATTTGTACGGGTTCACGTGGATATTTTTATGCACTACAAGAGCCTCCAAGATATCTTCACCAGAGGAGCCGAACTTACGACAGAGACGGTGGTTAGAGTTGCTTAAGGATTACGATGTTGATATCCCGTACTCACCCGGAAGGCCAATGTCAGGCAGATGCCTTAGTCGTAGGTCACGGGGAGCCTATCGACGTGCAGCAGAGATGAGGGACATGGTTCGTGATTTGCATCGCTTAGCAAGCCTCGGTGTCCGCTTGATTGATTCTCGATAGCAGGGTTAGAGTTCGCGAGGTTGCCGAGTCTTCCATCGCCGAAGAGGCAAGAGGCAACAGCTCGAGGATCCACTTTGATTCGATATCGCGATACGCCTCTTCGCGAGGGAAAGTGGTCCTGAGGTAGCACCACGGGTGTTAAGGTTTGAGGGCAGATTGTGTGTTCCAGATGTTTCAGACTTCGCAAAGGTTCTTGGGAAGCACACAACACAAGCTACTTATCCATCCGGTCGATCAAGATGTACCACGACCTTAGATCCGTGTATCGCGGACGGCTCAAGAGGACGCTGCAGAGTTCGTAGCTCGCCCATGTTGTCGCGACGCTGAAGGCAGAGCACCGCAGGCCCGGTGGTTTGTTGCAGCGATAGAGATCCCGACCGAAGTGGAGGTGATCAACACGGACTTCATCACCGGATTACCGCACTCGCAGGAGACATGATTCTATACGGGTTATCGCCGACAGTCGACGAAATCAGCCCACTTTCTTCCCGCCGACGACTTTTTCTACCGAGGATTATGCCGACTTTACATCCGAGAGATCGCCGATCGCATGGAGTCCCTATTTCGATCATATCGCATGCAGGAGCCCGCTTACGGCTAACTGGAGGTCTTTCCGCAGAGGTTTAGGGACGCAGTGAGCCCGAGCATCGCATTCCATCCACGCATGCACGGACAAAGCCGAGCGCACTATCCGCACTCGAGGATATGTCGCGAGCCCGTGTTATCGACTTCGTGGGTAGCCGGAGGATCATTTGCCTCTAGTTGAGTTCGCAGACAATAATAGCTACCACCCAAAGATTCGATGGCGCCTTACGAGGCCTTGTATGGGAGGAAGTGCAGATCGCCTATAGGTTGGTTCGACGTGGGCGAGGTATAGCAATGGGACCAGATTTGGCGCAGCAGAAGTGGATAAGGTGAAGCTTATCCGAGAGCGCTATCGACAACCGTAGTCGATGAAGTCGATGCAGATCATCGCCGCCGACATCCGAGTTCGCAGCTGATGATTGGGTTTTCTCTCAAGGCGCCACCCACGGCGGTGTGATGAGATTCGGAAGAAGGGGAAACTCACCAAGGTACATCGGGCCGCTTCGATTGTCCGCAGGTAGGCAAGGTTGCTTCACGAGCTGGATCCGCCGTCCGATCTGGAGGCAAAGGCATCCGGTGTTTCACGATCTACGCCGGCGAGATGTATCGGATCCATCTAGGTACACCCGATCGACGATGTCCAGTGACCGAGGGGTTATCGATGGCGAGGTTCCCATAGCGATAATCGATCGTCAAAGTTAGGCGCTCATGACCAAGGACGTGGCTTCCACAAAGTCTTGTATGAACGAGCTCGTGAGAGATGACGTGGAAGTCGAGAGGACATGAGGCGGAGGTATCCTCACCTATTCCCACACCTCCGTAATTCACTTTCCTACTTGTAAATTTTTCATTATCATTTATGCCTAAGTGTTGTTTTGTGACCGTGCGTGGCATTTGCAAACGGCTTAAGTTACGAAGAACCTTATCGTTATCCGTTTGGGAAGGAACATTCGACGAATGTTTCTAAGCGAGGGAGAATGTTATACCTCGTATTTGCAGTATGTACGTAAGGAAATACGCATAAAAAGTTTGGCCTTAAAGTTAGGCTTGACGCTTTTTGGGCACAACTCACAAAACGAATAGTTTTCCGACTAAACGCTTCCACGCTTTCAGGGTAAATTCCGCTATGCCATTTCTAATTTTTGGCGGATTTTTCCGAGAGATCAAACATTTTGATCAACGGGAGGGCGACACTTGTCACCCTCCAATTGATGGACGCGAGGCGCTCTAGGGCCGAATGGATGGTCAATTTTGTCAAGTAGTTGGTAGGATATTTTGTGTGCAAGTTGGCTAGGTACACTTGCCCTAATCTCGACCTTACACTTGCCTAGCACTTCTAAATCTTGGCCATTGGTTGGCCATGTCTTGACCTATAAATACCCTTAAGATGAAGAGTTCTTCATCCACAAATTCCTTTCCAAGTCTTGAAAATCCTCTCCTCTCCCTTAAGCCTATTTTCGTCCAAACACCTCCCTTTGGAGAAGCTAGCCGAGGCTACCCCTAGCCTAGCCGAAATCTACCCCCTCCCTTGGTAGAAAAGTTGCCTCTAGTATTGTTATAATGCCCAAAATACCCTAGCCCAAATCCCTTAGTACTTAGTAGAAGTTGTGAAGAACTTCTAAGGTTTCTGAGCATACAACTTAGAGCAAAACCTTGCTCAGCGCGACTTTATCTAGATATTATTGGCTTACCGAGGTAACTAATCCTAACCTCTTTGAATTAGAGAATACTTAATGTAGTAGTATAAGAATAAGTATTAGATACTTAGAAGAATATTGCGTATAGAATTGAACTGCTATCACAAAGAAGGGTTTAAAAGAAGAATAATCAAATTGTACTTACATGTGATCGCTTTCACAAGAGACTCGAGTAGCTCACCGCAGGGAAGTGCTGCCCAATTTTCCGTAGGATATAGAACCTCTGCTTAGAATCATACAAAGTAGTCCAACGCTGATAGACGTGTCCGACTATTATAGTCGATTCTCTCGCGACATATTCAACTTGGTGTGGTTTTCACGGAAGGTATGTGATTCTTCCTAAAGCATGATATTTTACAATATATATGTAGTACGGTAGACGCATACGTGTTAATCGAATAATAACTACGATAATGTCTCACGCTTAAGCTCGACAATACTTACAGAATGCCTCACGCTTAAGCTCGAATAATACTTACAGAATGCCTCACGCTTAAGCCCGAATAATAAAGATCCGAAAGCATTTCAAAAGAATATCAATCATTTTTAATGTAAGAGAACTAATTGGTCTTTAAAATGTAAGCTTAAGAGTTATACTAGCTTTATGGGAAGTTAAGTATAACCACTTAAGAATGATAAAAGAAACAATTTTGCCTATGTGTTTATAATGCACTTATATCAATTGTGAAAAGAATAATAAGATGGTTTGATAAGCAGACATGATATGATGCTATGTGTGTTAGTGTCTTGTAACGTTTGTATAGGAGAGTATTCTTGTTGTGCTTATGTTGTTTAAAGATAAGTTGTTATGTTAGTGTACTATCACTCACCTCTTGACATTTTACCGGGGTTGTCGCCTCCGACGCGGTAGACTCAAAGGTCCGGGGACCATGATTCGAGAATACCTACGCTGGTCCAAGGACCTACGCGAGCTACGGAGTTCCGTGTTAGTGACGCGGGTTATACCTCACGCGGTCTATGTGGCCACGCGACTACGAGTCCAGACGACGCCGAGGAGTAGCTACCGACGCGGGTTACGTACCCTACGCTGGCCTACGTGGAGTGGCCTATGCGACTACGAGAGTCCGTGATTAGGCTTGCATGGTGATACTACGCAATTGGCCCCGCTCGATCATTCGCACTCAGAAAAGACCGCTACAGCTTTACCTATCGCTGCTCTTGCTTATGATGTGGCACTATGCGCGGTCCCCTCGTTGTTTCATACATACTTGCAAAACTGATTTTAAAATGATATGTTTTCATTTAAGTATTTTACGCTTCATATACTTAGTACCGCCAGATCGACCTTCGGGCCGCGCTCATGCCGCAGTAAGGGCAAGCAGTGCTAGATCCACATTCTGGATCTCACGTTGCGTCGTGAGCTCCATCCTTTCCGAGGCTCTACTGGGTACGATCTCCGTCAGATAGTTTTGTACCGTATGGCGGCCCCGCCCCGCCATAGTTGTATATTTCAGAGGTCTGTAGTCATGTACAAGATCGGATGTAATCGCTAAACCATGTTTATATATATATGCCGAAGGCGATGTTTTCTCACTTAAACCGTGTCTTATTTATAAATCGCTTTCATGTCTTGTTTATATTTGCCGACACTGGATGATGACTACTTGGGTGCCCTGCAGGCACCGCCACGCCCTGAATGGTCGTGACAAATACGACCGATCCTCGCGTGATCGTGCCTTACCCGCACCCAAGTAGACATACATCGAGTAACCAATAATAAAACAAGACATGAAACAAAATGAAGCGAGAAATGCTTATTCGAGAAAAGTCACTGCTTTCAAGATATATATATATACACTTGAACAGCTATATCCCTTTACAAATCTCGCCCACAACATTTCATGCACTTCAAGATTTTTACAACAACTATGACGGACAGGCTCGCCATACCCCGAATGTACAAGAACTTACAAACTCGGGAAAACATACCAAAAGATAAGCCTCCGAGAAAACTGAGCTTCCCAATACGCGAATCGTGATCCTAATAGTGAGGATCAACCGATGTACCTCTACTGCGCATGAACGCAGCTCGGGCGAGGTCAAGACAGTACCAAGTATGTGAAATCGAAATATCAGAAACGTAAATCATAACAAATAAAATAAAACAGAGACATGTATGATAACAAACTACAGCTCACAACATAAAAGCCATGTCAAGTCGTGGACTCACGCCTCAAGTCATCCTCACGCCGTGGAACTCCTTCCTCACCGCGGCATTAGGTATAAATCGTGATACGATAACATGTCTCGCCCATCCTACGGGACTCGAGGTGAATCGCATGGTCACATCCCCTGGCCCATCTCATGGACTAGCGCCGTATCGTGATGGAATACATTCCTGGCCCATCTCATGGACTCGGATCAAATCGGTGGAATACATTCCTGGCCCATCCCATGGACTCGTATCAAAACGCTGGAATACATTCGGCCCATCCCATGGACTCGTATCAAAACGTGGAATACATTCCCGGCCCATCCCATGGACTCTGTGATCAAACCGTGGAATACATTCCTGGCCCATCCCATGGACTCAGATCAAAACGTGGAATACATTCCTGGCCCATCCCATGGACTCTCAGATCAAAACGCAGTGGAATACATTCCCGGCCCATCCTATGGACTCCTAGATCAAACGTGGAATACATTCCCTGGCCCATCCCATGGACTCGTATCAAATCGTGGAATACATTCCTGGCCCATCCCATGGACTCGTGTCAAATCGCCATAACATTTAAACTCTCTTTAAGACATTAAGATAATACCATACTTTTCTTTTAAACCAAAACACTTTTCCTTTTAAAGTTAAGTAACAACATTCTTTTCCAAAAGTTCAAGTTGCCTAATTTCAAATACTCAAGTCTTTTATTTTCAAAGATTTCATAGTTCACGGTCTTAATCAAATAACGTAATCTCTTTTTAAACCAACCAAAACTCATTTAGCACATATACGTCTACCGTACTACATAGTTTACAAAACATCATGCTAGAAAGGATAGGAAGAGGTTCACATACCTCGCGACGATTATCGACAATTAGCAAAACTCTCCAAAGTACTCTAACCTTGCTCGCCTTTTCCACCCTTCAATTAGAATACGCTACTCGTAGTACTTCAACCTATAAAGGCCACAAAACATCTATCAACCTCTAGGTCTCTTCGTAGAATAATATTAGATACAAGATTCCTTATTCTATGGAAAATTCGCAAAGACCTCCTCCCCGTAACCACATCAATCTCCTCATCTATCAAGGCCCGCTACCAAGCCAACAACTCCTAGGGGAGTTACACGCCTAACCGACGTACAACACTGCCCCACAATAATACTACAAGTCTATTGTAAATACAGTCCAATGTAAATACAGTTCAATTCTTCATAATTATACTTCCAATATACCTTACACTCAATTATTAATTACTACAACATGTAATTTCCAATTACAATAGGGGGACATAGATCATTACCTCGATAAGCCCAAAATTATCCAAGTTTATAAGTCGATCCTGAGCAACGTTTAGCTCCAACTCCTGACGCTCCAACCCACTCCAAGCAACCCTTAGAAGTTTCTAAACAACTTATCTTAACACTTCATCTAAGCTATGAAGATTTTTCTAGGTCTTCATTTTGCGACTATTGAAATAAAGTAGTATTTCCGGGCTCCTAGTATTGAAATAACTTTGGAATACTACTAGGGATACTAGGCCAAGGTATTTGGGATTATACAATAATACTCAAAGTATTTTCTACCTGCCGGGGAGGGGGACGAAACAACTACAAAGGGAGGAGTATTTTGACTGGAAGCCTTGCTGTGGATGATACTAAGTCTTCAACTAAGGGGTATATATAGAAGAATCAAGCGGTCAAGATTAATGCAAGTGTGTGAGGATGGGTACATGTGCGTGGGTAGTTGGCACAACCAAGTGTTCACCACAAAACGGGATGTGGCTCGCCACTGTCCCTCACCTACCGCTCCCAAGCGCCGTTGTCCCACAATAATTCAGCCACACGGCTACATGGGGTGACACGCGTCGCCCCTACTCGCCCAAAATATTTCATCTTCCAAAATATCCGAAATGCCAAAAATCCAAAATAAAGTGGGTTACAAACCGTAAATTCTCCCGTGGGCCCCACGTGACCAATTTCGGAAAATAAAATTCCATAATTCTAATATAATCCAAGAAGCCTAAATACCAAACTGGGAATCCAATTCCCATTAACGAACGCTTCCTTCTCAAAATTGAAACTTTTTCATTTAAAAATCACATCTTTCTTCCTTTCCAATTTTATCGCCGTATTCTCGCACGCACGCCCTCATATACATACTGAACTACGGGTGTAACAGGTATGTTAGCGAATGTCTAAAGATTTTACGAACTTGCCTATACTCGCCATGATAGCCGAGTGCAAGATTATGTTGTTACGCCGCCGCGAATCTCACGAGGGTCGCTTGTCTTGTTGTGAAATTATTTGGACGCATCGACGCTGATGGAGGATTCCACGCACGCCCATTGTGATCGATCCATGGACATGCTTGATGGAGGATTCCGGCATGCTACCATGACGCGTTAAATTCCTGATACTATTATTACTCCATGGATTAGCTCTCCATGAAGACATGTACCTGAGAAGAGGGATTCCACGGGCATGTTATATACTATTATTACTCCATGGATTAGCTCTCTATGAAGACATGTACCCGAGATGAGGGATTCCACGGGCATGTTATATACTATTATTACTCCATGGATTAGCTCTCCATGAAGACATGTACTTAGACGCAGGATTCCACGCATGTTATCTACTATTATTACTCCATGGATGCGCTCTCCATGAAGACATGTACCCGAGTTGAGGGATTCCACGTGCATGTGATATACGATTATTACCCCATGGATTAGCTCTCCATGAAGTCATGTACTTACGAGTGATTCCATCGCATGATATATATATATATATAAATATATATATATATATATATATATATATATATATGTATTGTATGTGTACGCCGAGAGTGAGGCAGGATGCCACTGCCACACATGGTTATATTTTGCAATTTCATTATCTAAGTGACGGAGGATTCCACTGTGGATATATATATATATGTATTGTATGTGTGACGCGACAAATGAGGTACGATGCCACATGCGCGCCACACGGTTATATTTTACACTTACAGCTTGCTCAGTGATGGGGATTCCACGCACGCTTTGATATTTGTGGGCTCGAGACCCCATCGGATCGTGATGGTTTTGAGGGCTTGTGTCCCTAGCCATGGTATGACTATTGTTCATGTGTTGAAATAGTCTTTTAAAAGATAAAACTGACTTTCATCACTTACATTTCGGTAAAGCACGATTGTACTGTTAATTTGGTTATCATACATGTCTCCAGCTTTATTTTAGACTATTATGATTTAAATTACAGTACTTTCAGTTTTACATACTTGGTACATATTTTGTACTGACCTCCTTCGGGCCGCGTCATGCCGCAAGTTGAGGTACATAGCTTGCGATCCGCACTCTGTGATCACTGTTCAGTTCTTGGAAAACTCCATTTTCTCCGGAGGCTTTGTCTTTTGGTACGGTTCCCTGAGGTTGTAGATTTATGTACATTCAGAGGTATGGCGGGGCCCTGTCCCGTCACAGTTGTTATGTCAAAATTCTTAGAGGTCTGTAGTCATATCTTGTGGGTCACTTTGAAAAAACAAAATGAGGTAACTGCTTTTGGATTTGTATATATCAAGGGAGGTAGCCTTATCGACTAACCTATTATTTATTTCTTGTTAAGATTATGTATGTTCCGCTGATTATCTCTGATGTATACCTGTAAGGGTGCCCAGGTAGGGCACCAGTGGCGAGCCTATGTTCGGGTCGTGACAAAAGTGGTATCAGAGCAGTTAGTCCTCAGAAAGTGTCTACAAATCGTGTCTAGTAGTCTTGATTATCGGTGTCAGGCACCACATCTATAATCGAGGTCGCAGGACATTTAGGATTGGTTTCCATTATTCTCTCTCGAGATCGCAAGCAGAGCCGTCTACTAGGTTGAATCCTCTCCGACCTATTCTTATGTATCGCTTATGCCCACTGGCGCACCAGGCCTGCAGGCGCGGCAGCAGGAGCTGCTAGTGGTACGCAGAGGGTTACTAGGACTCAGGCCCAGACTATGCCTGAGGTTGCAGGCGGGTCGGCGAGTTCAGCCACGCCGGCAGTATTAGAGGAGCCAAGAGCGGCCGTAGCTCCAGAGTTTCCGATACCTGAGCCTCCGCCTGCAGCAAGGCAGTATAGGATTATGAAGAGCAGATCGTGTTATCGACTAGCATAGTAAGGTGGCGCCAATAGGAGCAAGTAGCTAATCGTTACACCCTTAAGTCCGTGACATGTATAAGAGAATGTAAGTAAGGAAAAAAGTACGAAAGGAAGAATTGTTTTTCCGGACGAAAATCAAAGGAAAATGTTCGCTGGTGAGAATTAGATTCTCAAAATGCATTATTTGAAGAGTATGAAACTTATTAACATTATGGAGATTTATTTTTACGATTTATCACTGGGCCCACCCAAGAATTTTACATTTCATGGGCCCACGAGGGTTACTGAATTGTATGGACAAATGAGAGGGCGACACGCGGCACCCCATCATATGGTATTGACGAAATATTGTAAGGTTAGAATGGTCATTTGACCATTGTGGATGATAAGTCTCGCTAGCTTGATAATATCGACCAAGTCAACTTGTCCACTGGCTATTTAATTAATGATCTTCATCCAAGCCACACATTTGTTATAATCTTGACCCTTCATTGTGTTATATATACCACACTAGTGCAAGACTAGCTCTTCAACACTTAGAAAAAATCACAACACTCTTGTTCTTCAAAGATTGCTCACGGGTTCATCAAGTTCCACACAAAAATTTTTGCAATTGTGTTCCATTATTCACAAGACTTTAACCCAAGGTCCCTAAGGGTATTGTAAGGATATCTCAATAGAAAGATTTCGGAAAACGGCGTTTTCACGTTAGTCGCAAGGCGAAAACCTAAGGCATTTTCATAGGTTTTGATTGGAAATGGAAGAGAAGTTGGTTGTGAGCTTCTAAAGGATTCAAATAGCGTATTGGAGCGTAAAGTAAAGGAGCTAAGAATTGCTAAGGAGCGACATTGAATCTTGGAAATTATAAGGGCTTCTAAAGGTAAAATTCTTGTCGTTTTAGTAATTAAGATTACATATTGTTGTAGCTATGGATATTAGCTAGCATGATATATATATTATGAAGTTGATAAGTGTTATGGATATTGGAACCCTAATCCGAAAACTAGCATGTTTAGCCCTTAAGATTACAATTCGATTTGATTATTAGTTTAAGTCGTCACATGTTATATAAAGAAGGAAATATAGTTGTTAAGTTGGTTATGACTATATAACATGTTAGACCTAGGAACTTGGATTGAAAAAGAATTGGAAAGGACTTGTGTTGTTATATTGTTAGCCGAGAATGGCTTTGAGTATTAAACTACTTGGTATGAATCGTGGGGCGGAATTTTACACGTATTGTAAGGCGTGTAATCCCCTTTGATTGGTTGGTATGTTGAGCCTTAAATGTGGCGTGTTTGGTTATTGAATTCGGCCTTGAAAAAGGTGGCAAAGTATGTAGAAACAAAGGAAGTGCTGTCCGATTTTCCGTAGAATTTAGTGACTTTGCACTTAGAATATTCTACGTTTGAAGCTAGAGGTTTAATGGACGATTATGGCCATTATAGTCAAGTACTAAGAATAGCGATTCTACTCAAGGATGGAATAGCTATCAAGGTTGAAGTACTTTGGAGCATTTTGCTATTTGTCGATAATCGTCGCGAGGTATGTGAACCTCTTCCTTGTTTTGACATGATTCTATGTATGGAATATACATGTAGTACTATTTCATGATTCCTTCTGCTCTTAGAAGTTAAGAGGTATGTATGTTGATTTACTCTACGTAAAGGTTATTTCTAAGTTATCCTAAGTTCTTACCAAGTCTTACTGGGACGCTGTAAGAGTCGCAGAGGTATTTAGAGCTGTTGACTCGCTAAGTTACTTACACAAATGAGAATAAGTATCGAACAAGCCATCGCAGCTAATAAAGGAAAATGTAATGACAATCAATTAAGTTAAAATGAGTTGAATTCTCCATCTGCATAGAATCTAAGATAAGACAAAATTGTATTACATTATCTAGATCATGGCTACTTGATTAAGATCGTTATAAATAAGTATAACTTATTCACAACGCACCAAAGTATATGTTACTTAATTTATAAGAATTTACGTATGAAGTTTTAAGACTATGTGTTATACCCCGTAGTTGCAGGGTATATATGTGAGGACGTACGCAGAGCACATGGCGTAAATTTTGAAAAGAAAGAAAGACGCGAGTTTTCACTTAAAGTTCCATTATTTGTGAAGAAAAAGGTTCGTTAATAAGAATTGATTCCCGATTTGGTATGTGGGCTTCTTAAATTATATTAGAATTTTGAGATTTTATTTTCGGAAATGGTCACTGGGCCCACGGAGAAATTTACGCTTGTGGGGCCCACTTTGTTTTAGATTTTGGCCATTGTGGATATTTTTCGAAAGACGTTGAGGGCCAACAGGAGTGACACGGTCACCCCGCCAGGTGGCTTCGCCGGTTACCTTTGTGCACAACACCTTGCAGAGTCGTTGACTAAACGCTTGCAGAACTTCTGCGGGCGGAAAATTCGGCTATGTCGTTTTGTATTTTTATGGATTTTTCCGAGACGAAAACATTCGACCAACGGAGGGTGACATGTCACCCTCACAACGGAAGATTACACAAGACTGGCCACTGGCGGGCAGCGGTGCTAGATATTTGTGTAGATATTTGTGAGGGTTTTAATGAGTAGGTCTAGGGTGCACTTGGCTTGATCTTGGCCTTACACTTGACTTGCACTTTGCTATATCTTGGCCATTGGTTGTCCTTTGTGATTGCTAGAAATACCCCCTTAGTTGATTAACGTTCTTCATCCAAAAATCAATTTCCAAGTCTAGAAATCTCTCCTTTCAGCTGAAATCGCCCAAAGCCCTCCCCTTTGTGGAGCTTGGCCGAGAGGCCCCCTTGAGCGAGGCTTGGCCAGGTACCCCTAGCCTAGTTGTTTTCGATAATACCCTTTTGTGGTATAGAAATACTCCCTAGTATTGTTATAATGCCCAAAATACCTTAGCCTTGACCTTGTAGTATTCCAAAGATACCTCTTTACGTAGAGTCCTAAATACTACCTTTGTCCTTTTAGTCTCAAACCGAAACCCTAAGGAAATCTTCATACTTGGTTGAAGATGTGAGCAGGTTGGTTAGAACTTCTAAGCGGTTGTTCGAGTGGTTCGAGCGCACTGAGCGAGCTAAACCTTGCTCGTGAGCGACATTAAACTCGGATAATTTTGGGCTTATCGGTAATTATCTTGTCCTCTATTGTAATTGGAAATTACATGTTTGGTTGAATATATAGTCAAGATACTATATACGGAACTACTTAGTATTCGCAATGTCTTTTGACTTAAGCCCAAGAATAAAGAATCGAATCGAATCAGATTTACATAGGATCAGATGTGTAGACTTGTGTAGATATCGAGTAGAATTGTACACGCCCGTAGACGTAAACCCCTGGTTGGCTTCGTAGCCTACCGACAGAGAGAGATTTACGCTGTTGCGGGGAGGCGCCAATTTTCTATAGAAAGATAGAAACTTGTGTTTTGGGGTTAATAGACGCTTTGACCTTTATAGGTGAAAGTACTAAGAGTAGCGTGATTCTACCGAGGAGTGGAAAGGGCCAGCAAGCGTCAGAGTACTGAGCATTTTGCTTATTGTCGATAAATCGCCGCGAGGTATGCGAACCTCTTCCTATCTTTTCAGCATGTTGTTGTGAACTTCATGAGTGCGTAGACGCATACGTGCTAAGTGATTTGGTTGGTTTAAAACATAGGGTGTTATAATAGCTTTACGGGAAGAAGTTATAACGATCTTATGTAAGTGAAAATGGTTTATCGATGTTAGAAGTTAAGAGACTTGATCTTATAAGATAAGAGACTTAACTTATTTGTTTTAATGTGGATGTTTGTGTGAAACCTCATTCGTGAGTAACGAGTACTTGGTTTTTAAAGTGGATAATGTTTTACCCATTTCGGAATCGTAATGTGTATCACGCACCACCGCAGCGTTAATAAAAGGAAAACGATTGAATAATGACGGTTGTATTAAACCAAGAGAAACCTCCATCCGCATAAGTTAAGATAAGACAAAATGATATTACATTTTCTAGATCATGGTCTGTAATAAGATCGTTATAAACAAGAATAAACTACTCACATATATGACATATGTTACCCAATTGTTCTAAAAGGAATCAAGTGATTAAGTTTGGGAACTATGAAACCATTTGAAAACGAAGCTCGAGTAATCAAACTAGGCAACCGGAACTTAGGAAAAGAATGTTGTTACTTGGTTTTGAAAAGGAAGGTGGTTGGTCATTCTAATACTACGGGTATCGGTGACTTTTATAAAAGAAATGGATCTCTTTTAAAAGAACTTACGACGTAGTACTTTGGGGTTAAAACCCGACTTTGGTATAAAATGAAAGTACTTTGTGTTGTTGTGAAACTTGCCTATGCTTGTTGTTGTGAAGCTTGGCTATGCTTATTGTGATAACCTTTGTTGTGCAAAGCGTTGTATTTCGTGTTACCGCGTCTCGATGGAGGGTCGGTTGACTTGTCGAGAACTTACTTGACGCGTCTACAGCGACGAGAAATTCCACGCACGCCTCGTTGATAGTATTATTGTTGTGCATCGCTACGGGACATATCGACACGACGCGTAGCGCACGCATGCTTCATTTAGATTACCGCTTTGTTGTTTCCTTTGGACATATCGACATTACGCGAGCGCACGGGTATGCGCCCATTTGGAATGTTGTCTTATATTTCCTTCGACATACCGACACGACGCGTAGCGCACGGTATGCGCCCATTTGGAATGTTGTCTTATATTTCTTCGACATATCGACATCGACGCGTAGCGCACGGTATGCGCCCATTTGGAATGTTGTCTTATTCTTCCTTCGACATATCGACACGACGTAGCGCACGCTATGCTTCCATTTGGATTGCTGTCTTGTTGTTGAGGTCACACGGACACGCCTACACCGATGCAGAATTCCGGGGCATGTGGCTATGGGACATTGGTATTATTGTTGCATCATGGACATGTCTACACCGGCGCAAAGATTCCGGGCATGCGCCATAATGCGAACTCGATTGATGTGGGGCGTGAGACCCATAGTTATATCGGGAGTGATGACCGTTTATGTCGCGAATCAGAGTTTGGTTATCATACATGTCTCCCGCTTTATATAGACTAGTATGATTTCATTTATGATTGCAGTTTCACATACTTGGTACCGTTGTACCGACTCTTCGGGGCCGCGCTCATGCCGCAGCAGAGGTACATCACGTGGATCCTCGCCATAGGATCACCAACAGATTCAAGCTCCGCTTTCTCCGAGGCTTATCTTTTTGCAGTGTTCCTCGAGTTGTAGGTTCTTGTACATCTGTGGTATGGCTGGGCCCCGTCCCGCCATAGTCATCAGATATCTTAGAGGTCTCAGAGTAATCACTGAAGTGTGGCTGTAAAAGGATTAAACTGCTCGTGTTTTATGTATATACCAAGGCAACTGCTTTTTGGTGTCTGCTTATTTATTATATCTCTTGTTAAATGACTCATGTTTTATGTTCCGCTGATTTTCTCTGATGTATGTATCACTAGGGTGCCCAGGGTAAGGCACCAGTAACGGGCCCCGGAACGGGTCGTTACACTATGGACCTCTAATTTTTAAAAGGTTAAGGGACTTTATTTTTCAAGTTATGGGACTTGATTCTTAAAGGGAGAAATGTATTGATTTAAAAGTATAGAATACTTGATTTGGAAAGTATTGATTTCTTGCCATTCTAAAGTTAAGAAACTTGTTTTTCTGAAAAGTTAAGAGACTTGAAGTATTTTGAAAGCTATGTGATTTGATTTGAAAGTATAAGTCTCTTGGTTATAAAAGGAATGAATTTGTCTTAGACATAAAGAGTTATAACGGCTTTATGGGAAGTTGGTTATAACAACTTTATGGAAGATTAAAAGAATGGTTTTCTTCAGTAATGTAAGCAAAGAAATGATTTGTGTCACGACCCGAACCCGGGCCCGTGACTGGTGCCTTACCCCGGGCACCCAAGTAGACATACATCAGAGTAATCAGCGGAATATAAGACAAGACATGAAATAACATGAAATGTGAAACAGCTTATTCGAGAAAAGTTGCCTTTCGCATATATATATAAAAACTTAAATCCAACAGTTACATCCCTTTACAAACTCGCCACAACAAGATTTCATGCACTTAAGAATGATATATCAACAATGACGGACAGGCCCCGCCATACCTCGAACGTAAGTACTACAACGACAAGTGACTATACCAAGATAAGCCTTCGGAGAAACGGAGCTTTCCAAACACTAAATCAGGACCCTACGAGCGAGATCAACAATCGATGTACCTCTACTCGCAGCATGAACGCAGCTTTCCAAGGAGGTCAAGATAACAGTACCAAGTATGTGAATCAAAATATCAGAAATGAAATCATAGTAGTCTATATAAAGCAGAGACATATATGATAACCAAACTACAGCTCACAATAAATAAGCAAATATTAAGTCGTGGACTCACGCCTCAAAGTCATCACTAAATATAACTATGGGTCTCACGCCCACAACATCAATCATGCCCGTGGAATACCTTCCTCACCGCCGGCCTATGATATAAAAGCACCAAGGAATACACACGAACACTAGGTCCCACTGTGTCATACTAAAACCGTGACGGTAAGTGCGAAGGCATAGCCGACTACTAAAACCTATGCATCAACAAAGTCATAAATCGTATCACGAGGTGTCTAGACCGCCACATGATCGGCCGCCACTCGTCCGCAGTATCAAATGCGCGTTTAGTCTCGAACTTCCCAAGAAGCGATAGGCCACTCACATAGGCCCGCATGAGGTATTCCGCACGAGGGTAGCTACTCACATCGCCCCGACTCGCACCGCATGGCCACATGCATCGCATGACCATATAGGCCGCACACTAACCTCGAACTCAGAGTTCGCATAGGTCCCCTGGACCCGCATGCAGGTATTCTCGAATCATAGTCCTGCATCGCCTGAGCTTATACCGCATCGGAGGGCAGCTTAACCCGCATCATGTCAAGAGCGAGAGTGGTACAATATTATCATAACGGCTTATCTTTAAACAACATAAGCACAATCAAGGGAAACCCCTTTACACAAACATCACAAGATACTAACACACGTAGCATCCTAACATGTTTACTTATCAAAGCAACAAGAAAGTATTACAAGGCTATCACAAACCAACACAATCAAGTTATTCACACAAGGTACTTTCTACTTTATGTTAACCAGTTCGTGTTTTTATCCCCAAAGTACTTCATACATTAACTCTTTAAAAGATCCGCTTTCTTTCACAAAAGTCACACAATACCGTAGTATAAAAATAGAGTGACTATCTTTTAAGTAAACTAAAACACTTTCCTTTGTAAAATCAAGTAACAACATTATTTTCCAAACGCTCAAGTTTTCCTAATTTCAAATGCTCAAGTTTCTCATTTTAAAGGTTTCGTAGTTCATAGTTTTAATCACTTAATAATATAATTCTCCTTTAAAACAATTTGAGAAACATATGCCTTATGTAGTAGGTTATTCTTGTTTATAACAATCTTATTAAAGCAGCCATGATCTAGGAAATGTAATATCATTTTGTCTCATCTTAGCTTCTATGCAGATGGAGGTTTCTACTGGTTTTCATAATACTTTATTAGTCAATACATTTCCCTTTATTAGCGCTTGTGGTTTGTTCGATACTTATTCTCATTTCAAATCAAGAAACATTATTCCTTTACAAACCAAGTAATCATTACTCGCGAATGAGGTTTCACACTTTTTAACGAAATTCATATTAATTCAATTAAGCCAAGTCTCTTATCTTTTAAAATCAAGTCTCTTAACTTTTAAAATCAATAAACCATTCTTTTTATCTCTCGTAAGTCGTTATACCTAACTTCCCATAAAGCTAGTATAACTCTTAAGCTTTTAAAACCAAGTATTACTCTTCATTAAAAAGGTTTCTTAATACTTTCGAAATACTTCCAGATTCTTATTAATTAAACTCAAGTCAAAAGACATCGGAGTAAAACCACGCTCGCTTAACACACGCGACGTCTTACTACATATATATTCTTTTAAAATATCATGCTCAAGAGGATAGGAAGAATCACATACCTCGCGACGATAATCGACTATTAGCAAAACGCTCCACGGCTATAACGGCTAGCCTTGTTCACCTTCAAGTAGAACATGCTACCGCAGAACATTCAACCTATAAAGGCCATATACGCCTATCAACGCCTAGACTACTCGTAGAATATTCTAAGCGAGGTTCTCTATTTTACGGAAAATTGATACTACGGTGTTAGTATCTCGGGGTTTTACATAAAAGGAGTCTTTTGAAAAGAATGCACGTCTTAAGTACTTTGGCTGCTTAATTGAGAATTATTCTATGTGTGCCTTGATAAGTACTTTGGCCCGCTTAATTGAGAATTATTCTATGTGCGCCTTGATAAGTACTTTGGCTTGCTTAATTGAGAATTATTCTATGTGTGCCTTGATAAGTACTTTGGCCCGCTTAATTGAGAATTATTCTATGTGTGCCTTGATAAGTACTTTGGCTTTAATTGATAATTATTCTATGTGTGCCTTGATAAGTACTTTGGCCTGTTTAATTGAGAATTATTCTATGTGTGCCTTGATAAGTACTTTGGCCTGTTTAATTGAGAATTATTCTATGTGTGCCTTGATAAGTACTTTGGCTTGATTAATTGAGAATTGCATATATGTGCTGGTGATAGCCTTTGAGTGCGAGTATTATGTTTTATTACGTTGTCGCGACTCTCGGTTGGAGGGTCGGCTTGTTGTAAGTTTACTCGACGCACGACAGTGAGGTGAGATTCCACGGCATGCTTCCATTATTTGTGTTACCCTACCGTCATGCTTATATGATGGGATGTCGGGCATGCGATCGCGAGGATACCCTATGGTCACGCTTATACGATGTGGGACGCCGGCACGCGACCACGAGGATACTTGACACGCTTATACGATGTGGATTCCGGCATGTGAGCGAGTCGGGTTAGATTCTGATTTGTTTGTGTTACCCACGGTCATGCTTATACGATGTGGGATGCCGGGCATGCGATCGCGAGAGATACCCTATGGTCATGCTTATACGATCCGATGCCGGGTACGCGACCACGAGGGATACTCCGACATGCTTATACGATGGGATTCCGGGGCATATGACCAGGAGCGGGTTTGATTCCCGGATTTGTTTGTATACCCCATGGTCATGCTTATATGAGGTTGGATTCCGGGGCATGCGACCACGAGGGATACTCCTTGGATATGCTTAGTGGTGGTACATTATATCATGGATCGCTAAGCGTGAGGAAGGATTCTACGGCATGATTGATATTACGGGCGTGAGACCCATAGTTATATTTGAATAGTGACTTTGAGGCATGCGTCCCGACTTGATATAATCGCTATGTATTGTGGTAATCAGAGGTTGGCTATCATACATGTCTCATGTTTTGTTTAGACTGTTATGATTTCATTACAAGATTTCATCGCTCACATACTTGGTACATTCTTCATACTGACCTCCTTCGGGGGGCTGCGTTCATGCCGCAGGTTTAGGTACGCAGTTTGGTGATCTGCAGGTGTAGGACCCTGCTCAGAGTTTTTGGATAGCTCCTTCTGTTCGGGAGTTTATCTTTTGGTATAGTTCCTTCAGTACAGGCTTTTGTACGGTTATGGGTACGGCGGGGCCTTGTCCCGTCATGTTTCTGTAAACTCTTAGAGGTCTGTATTCATATGTGGGATTGGACTCATGTACGGTGTAGTGTCTTTTGTTTATGTATATTATATGGCAGCCTTGTCGGCTTTGCCCTTGCACGTACGTTGGTTTTAAAAAAAAAATGAGGCGTTATTTAATTTCCGCAGTTTACTTAGTTGTTAAGGTAGAAGGGTGCCCAGGTAGGGCACCAGTCACGGGCCCGGGGTTCGGGGCGTGACATAAATCATCACTCAAATATAACCCTGGGTCTCATGCCCACAATATTAATCATGCCCGTGGAATTCCTTCCTCACTGCCGGCAGTCTATGATATAACAACACCAAAGAGTACACATGAACACCAGATCCCACCTGTGTCATAAGAACCGTACGGGACAAGTACGAAGGCATAGCTACAAGATCCACCCTGCATCCTCAACTGACCGGGGCAAGTACGATAGCCGGCTACTGATCCCACCGTACTAACAATACTAAATACCGTACACGGCCGACCGCCAAGCACGATAGCCTCTACCAGATCCACTCGCACACGTCATTGATCGGCAAGTACGCAGGCTAACCACCAGATTCGCCCTGCATCAGTAGACCTCATGGAGAGCTAGTCCATGGAATAACACTATCAACAGGGAACGAACCCTCATCATGGCCGCATATCCGTGGGCCATCCATCGAGTCAGTATGCCCAAACGAAATGACAAGATAACACTTACCATGGAAGCATACCCGTGGGCCACCCAACGTGTCAGTATGTCCAAACATGATCGAGAATAACCTGACCGACCCTCCTTCGAGAGACGCGGTAGCGTAAGGATACAGTACTTGTACACCAAGACTATCACAAGCAAACATAGGCAAGTTATTCACACTCAAGGTACTTTCATACTATGCCAAAAATCCGGGTTCTAACCCCAAAGTATTACGTATTTTAACTCCTTAAAATATTCATTCCTTTCACAAAGGTCACACGATACTAATACCCGTAGTATCAAAATAGAGTAACTATCATTTTAAGTAACCCAAAAACAATGTCCATACCTTTCATTTAAATAAACCAAGACAAAACCATGCCTTCTTTTAAAACCAACTCAAGACAATACCATGTCTTCCTTTTTAAACAAAAACACTTCTCCTTTTGAAAGTCGAGTAACAATATACTTTTCAAAATGGTTTAAGCCTCATAACTTCTTAAAAATATCAAGTTATCGTTTTAAATCCAATGATAGAACTATTCTTTCGTTTTCATAAAGTCGTTATAACTAAATTCCCATAAAGTTATTATAACACTTTACATTTTAAACCATCCAAGGATAACTACTCACATTTCCGAAATCAAGATAATTTTATTCTTCTAAAGACCAAGTACCCATTACTCACGAATGAGGTTTCACAACTTTTCAACACAATTCAAGTCCTTAACATTTCATATCAAGTCACTTAACTTTAGAACCTAGTCAAGGACACAAAAAGGAAATCAAACTTCTTTAACACACGTGCTTCTACCGCACTATATATTTCACAAATAATCATGCTCAAGAGAATAGGAAGAATCACATACCTCTCCGGTTAGTCCACTTGCTAAGTCCAATACACCACACGTAGTACGTCAACCTATAATGACCATAATACTTTTATTAACCACTAGCTTCAACGTAGAATATCCCAAGTGTAAAGTCACTAAATCTACGGAAAATCGGGCAGCATTTCCTTTGTTTCTACATACCTTACCACCTTTTTCAAGGCTGAATTCAACATCCAAACACCACATTTAAGGCCCAACAATCCAATCAATTCAACGGGGATTACACACCTAAACTTGGATGTGTAAAATTCTGCCCCACAATGTGAAACAACTATCTTAACAAGTTTAAAGTAGTATTTTGGCTACAACATGCTTACATAACCTTCTTGTCCAATTCTTTCATATCCAAACCATTTTTCTTACATGCAATGAATCTAAGAGCATTATTTACTACTATAAGTTCCTTCTTCTTTACATGCAACACCAATAACTAGCTACAAGAGAAGAATTGTTACCTTAGAGCTTTAGCCAAAATTATTCCAACAACTTTGCTAGCCTCATTTCCAAGAACACCACCACAACAACTCCTACAAGCTAGCCACAAGCTTCCTTCTTGCCACACTTTTCAGATTTTCCTCAAGCTTAGATTTCCTCTTGAAATTCTAGAGAGAAGGGAGAGCTTTTAGCTTTAGAGAGAGAGAGGAACTTGAAGAATGACCAAGTCTTCAAGACTTGGTCAATAAGTAGTGCATGCAAAATCAGATGGGGGGACACTTGTCACCCTCCCATGGCCTTTTTAAAAGAAAATATCTGTTTTCCTCAGTTTTTTCCGCCAAAATTTCCGCCGCGGCGCTGCAACCCCTGCCGACTCCCAGAACTATCCGGCGCCGCGGCGCTGCAACTTCAGCGCTCCCTCAGAATATCCGGCGCCGCGGCCCTGCAACCGGCGCCGCGGCCCTGTGGCTCCTGACCGAAACACTTTCTGTCCGACTGCGCACTGAACTTGTAACTCCCATAACTTTCTACTCCGATGTCCTATCGACGAACGGTTGGTTGCGTTGGAAACTAGACTCAACGAACTACGCACTAGGCCTTCGAAACACCTACAAACTCTCAAGGTAACTGGACATACACCAACTCAAAGTTGACTAAAAACCCGTCCGAAACAATCCGTCAACCTATCTTTCGAAAATTTTAAGTCTTACTCCCTTTCGTACGCTCTCATACGCATGACCTGAACTACGGGGTGTAACATTAGTCTTATTCATATACACTCTCATTTTAGTTTACTTAATGCACTAACATGTCATTATAAAAATTCGGAAATTTAACCCAAAGTACTACGTACTTCTATTTCTTTAAAATGACTCTTTTTCATATAAAACTTCCAAGATACTAATAACCATAGTATCAAGTCATAACTACTTTTCAAGAAAAGTCACAATACCTTTTAGAAATACATTTAAGCTTCTAAATCAAGTGACTTCTTTCTTTTAAAACCTTAAGCAATTGATACCTTCAAATCAATTTGCCTTCATAATTCAAGTCATTTATCATACTTACATTACTTAGAGTAAACCACTCTTTTAATTTTCCATAAAGCTATTATAACTAACTTCATAAAGCCGTTATACTAGCTTTAAACTTTAGACAAATACATTCTTCCTATATCCAAGGGACTTATACTTTTAAAACGAAACAAGTATCATATACTTTTAAAATACTTCAAGTCCCTTAACATTAGTAATCAAGTTTCTTAACTTTTAGAAACAAAGATATCCTTAATATTTTTAAACAAGTGAGTTAATTCCCTAACTCAACCAACTCGGACATTCTTAAAATAAGCCAAGGATATCAAATGGACTAGATTTGTCAAAATCCCGTACGTCTACCGTACTATATATTTACAAATATTCATGCTCAAGAGATAAGAAAGTTCCACATACCTCTTCGGTTCAATCCACTTGCTAAGTCCAATACGCCATACGTAGTATGTCAACCTATAATGACCATAATACGTCTATTAACTTCTAGCTTCAAACGTAGAATATTCTAAGTGCAAAGTCACTAAATTCTACGGAAAATCGGACAGCACTTACTTTGTTTCTACATACTTTTCCACCTTTTTCAAGGTCCGAAAATCAATAACCAGACACCGCATTTAAGGCCCAACAATTCAGCAATACAAAGGGGATTACACGCCTTAACAGGACGTGTTCACCCGCACAGGACTATTTCACCCACTTCGGCCCGGTGGGCCCGCAATGAGTACAAACGCCGCACTCGCATCATGGGTAGCAAATCCATGGAATTAGTAGTAACCCGGGGATTTACCCCGTAAGAATAACATAAACTAGCACAACCGGCTATCATACATAACATAAGCACTACCGACTTATCATACATAACATAAGCGCTACCGGCTTATCATACATAACATAAGCAAGTTAAAAATCACAACTTCTTATTAGTCTTATTCATATACACTCTCATTTTAGTTTACTTAAGGCACCAACATGTCATTATAAAAATCCGGGAATTTAACCCAAAGTACTACATACTTCTATTTCTTAAAAATGACTCTTTTTCATATAAAACTTCCAAGATACTAATAACATTAGTATCAAAGTCAACTACTTTTCAAGACAAGTCACAATACCTTTTAGAAATAGATTTAGGCTTCTAAATCAAGTGACTTCTTTCTTTTAAAACCTTAGGCAATTGATACCTTCAAATCAATTTGCCTTTCATAATTCAAGTCATTTATCATACTTACATTACTTAGAGTAAACCACTCTTTTTAACTTTCCATAAAGCTATTATAACCAACTTTCATAAAGCCGTTATACTATCGGCTTATCCTAACATAACATAAGCGCTACCGGTTTATCATACATAACATAAGCGCTACCGGCTTATCATACATAACATAAGCAAGTTAAGAAATCCCCCTAACTTCTTATTAGTCTTATTCATATACACTCTCATTTTAGTTTACTTAAGGCACTAACATGTCATTATAAAAATCCGGGAATTTAACCCAAAGTACTACGTACTTCTATTTCTTTAAAATGACTCTTTTTCATATAAAACTTCCAAGATACTAATAACCGTAGTATCAAGTCATAACTACTTTTCAAGACAAGTCACAATACCTTTTAGAAATACATTTAGGCTTCTAAATCAAGTGGCTTCTTTCTTTTAAAACCTTAAGCAATTGATACCTTTAAATCAATTTGCCTTTCATAATTCAAGTCATTTATCATACTTACATTACTTATAGTAAACCACTCTTTTTAACTTTCCATAAAGCTATTATAACCAACTTCCATAAAGCCGTTATACTATCTTTATACTTTAGACAAATACATTCTTCCTTATATCCAAAGGACTTATACTTTTAAAACGAAACAAGTATCATATACTTTTAAAATACTTCAAGTCCCTTAACTTTAGTAATCAAGTTTCTTAATGTCACGACCCGACCCCGGACCACGACTGGTGCCCTACCTGGGCACCCTTCTAATCATACAACATAATAAACTGCGGAAGATAAATAACACTTTTTTTTTAAACCAAGGCCGAGCCGATAAGGCTGCCATAACATAAAAATTACCCGAAAGGGTCTACACTGTTTAACAATGTAAAAACAACTCTAGCCAGTCCAGCCCACAAATGAATACAGACCTCTAAGATTTGAACAAATACTATGACGGGACAAGGCCCCGCCGTACCCCTGATTATACTGTTATACCCCGTATTTTCAGAGTATGTACGTAAGGACGTACGTAGAAAAATTTGAAGTTTAAAGTTGGCTTGGCCGAAAATTATTTTGTTCACAACACCCGTTTAGAGTCGTTTTTCGACGAAACGTTTTCACAGCTTTCGTAGGGAAAATTCCGGCTATGTCATTTTTAATTTTTGCGGATTTTTCCGAGAGACGAAACATTTTGGACCAACAAGAGGGCGCCACTTGGCACCCTCTCATTGGAGCACGTTTGGGGCGGTAAAGGGGTGGACGAATGGCCATTGTTTGGTCAAGGGGTTGGTAGGATATTTTGTGGTAGATGGATAAGGTGCACTTGGCAAGATCTTGGCCCTACACTTGCCTTGCACTTGGCAAGATCTTGGCCATTGGTTGGCCTTTGCTAGACCTATAAATACCCCCCTCTTTGATGACTTCTTCATCCATTCTACAAATCTCTAAGTGTTAAAAATCCTCCCCCTCTCTTAGTAGTGTTCTCGTCCAACACCATCCCCCTCCCCCTTGGCCGAGAGCCCTCCCCCCCTCCTAGTAGTGGGGCGGTAAGTACTCCCCCAGCCTAGTTGTTTCGTATAATGCCCCCCCTCTTGTTAGAAATACTCTCAAAAGTATTGTTATAATGCCCAAATTACCTTAGCCATATACCTTGTAGTATTCTAAGGTTATACCTTTACAAAGCCCAGAAATACTATTATACTTCCCTTCAGTCACAAAACCGAAACCCTAAGTAAATCTTCACCCGTAGTTGAAGTTATAAGTAGAAGTTGGTTAGAACTTCTAAGGGTTGTTTGGAGCGGGTCGGAGCGCACGGAGTAGGAGCTAAACCTTGCTCAGGATCGACATTTAAACTCGGATAATTATGGGCTTATCGAGGTAAATATCTTGTCCCTCTATTGTAATTGGAGATTACATGATTGTTAGACTATATAGTTGAAGTATACTATATATAGAACTGAACGTTGTTATTTGCAATGTCTTTTGACTTAAGCCCAATAATAAGAAACCTTTTCGAAAGAAGAGTACCGAATCAGATTTACATAGGACAGACAGAGACTTGTAGCTTTTACGTGAGGTAGACTTGTGCACGTCCGGATTAAACGTGATAACCCCCGGTTGGCTTGGTAGCGGCCGATAGAGGAGGAGATTTACGCTTTGCGGGGAGGTGCCAATTTTCGTAGAATGTTCTACGGCGGATCTAAATGTTAATGAGCGCCTTATGGCCTTATAGGTTGAAGTACTACGTGTGGCGCGATCTACTTGGATTAAAGGAGTATCGGACTGTTGTAAGTTCTTGGAGCGTTTTTCTTTTAGTCGATACTCGTCGGGAGGTATGTTAACCTCTTCCTATCTCTTCTAGCATGATATGTGAACTATGTAGCACGGTGACGCGTACGTGCTAAATGTATTTGATTGGTTTAAAACATAAAGTGTTATAACGGCTTTATGGGAAGTTGGTTATAATAACTTTATGTTGGTAAGAAAATACTTGTGGTTTTTAAAAGGTAAATCGATTTGAACTATAACGGCTTGTTATGTGTTAATAAAGAATTTGAAGTATTTCAAAAGATTTTGAATCATTTTGAAAGAGGTAATACTTGATTTTTAGAAAACTTAAGAGTTATACTAGCCTTATGGAAAGTTAGGTATAACGGCTTAAGAATGTTTTACCGATTTTGGAAATCGAATGTGTATCGACAAACCACCGCAATACATAATAAAGGAAATGTTTTTAATAATTAAGTATTATTAAAACCAGAGAAACTTCCATCCGCATAGAAGCTAAGATGAGACAAAATGATAATTCCTAGATCATGGTCAGTAATAAGATTGTTATAAACAAGAATATCCTACTCACTTATAAGGCTTATGTTTCTGATTGTTTAAAGGAGAATTATATTCTTAAATGAATAAGACTATGAACTACGAAACCTTTCTAAAATGAGAAACTTGAACATGGGAAATTAGGCAAACTTGAACATTGGAAATTAGGCAAACTTGAACATTGGAAAAGAATGTTGCTACTTGATTTTACAAAGAGAAGTAATTGATTTACTTTAAAAAGATAATCACTCTATTTTCATATACTACGTATTGTGTGGTTTTGTGAAGTAACGTATCTTTTAAAGATTTAATGTATGAAGTACTTTGGGGATAGGTAGAACTTGTTAGTAGAAAGTACCTTGTGTGAATAACTTGATTGTATTGGTTTGTGATAGCCTTGTAATACTTTCTTGTTGATTTGATAAGTAAGCATGTTAGGATGCTACGTGTGTTAGTATCTTGTGATTATTGTGTGGGGTCACTCTTGTTGTGCTTACGTTGTCAAACGTTAAGCGTTATCGTTATTGTATCACATACCCTTGACTTATTATACCGAGGGCTTGCCACCCTTGATGCGGGTCTATACGGCCATGCAATCCTTGTGACTACGCGAGCGGTAGCTCAGGATTGATCATTCCGGTGTTTAGCCCGACGCGGGGATTCCTATGCGATGTTGAGACTATGCGGTCTTTGAGACTATGCAGCCGCGGAGCCTAGGCGGATACCGAGGGTTAGTCGCCTTCGATGCGGGTATACCTCGTGCGATGCGGGACCACGATTCGAGAATACCTACGCGGTTCGCGGGTGACCTATGCGCGAGTCGCGAGAGTTCCGGTGGATAGACGCGCGACATTGATATTGCGGGCGAGTGGCGGCCACCGACATGTGGTGCGGCCCAGAAAGACCTCGGATACTGCCAGGGTATTTTTGGTCGCTGGTCTTAGTAGTCGGCTATGCCTTCGCACTTGCCCCGCACGGTTTTATTGTGATAACTTTGAGGCGTGAGTCCCCGACTTGACATGATCGCTTATTTATTGTGAATCGTAGTTTGGTTATCATACATGTCTCCCGCTTTATATAGACTACTATGATTTCATTTACGTGATTTATTTTCGCCACATACTTGGTACTTGTATCGACTTCGCCGGGCCGCGTTCATGCCGCAGTAAAGGTACACCGCCGCTGATCCTCGCTCTAGGGTCAGCGATTCACGTTGGAAAGCTCCGTTTCTCGAGGCTTATCTCGTATAGTCTCGTGCTGTAGGTATTTACATTCGTGGGTTTGGCGGGCCCGTCCCGCCATTGTTGTCATATCATTTCGCAGGTTCAGAGTAATGCCATTGTGGGCGTGGTTGTAAAAAGGATTAAATCGTTCATTTGTAGGAGTTGTTATTTATATATATGCCAAAGGCAAGTTTTCTCGACATCGTTTTGTACTTCATTTGTTTCATGTGTTTTATATTACGATTACTCGATGTTGTATCACTAGGTGCCCGGTAAGGCACCACCACGCCCAAATTCGGTCGTGACAAAAAGTGGTATCGAGCGCTTAATCCTAAAGTGTCTACAGCATCAGTATTCAAGAGTCTTGATTATCGGTGTCGCGCACTACACCAATAATCGTGAGGCTATAGGATATTTAGGATTGGTTTCTATTTCTTCAATCCGAGATCGTGCCTTAGAGTCGTGTTGTAAGTCGACCTCTAACGATTTCTTTCTCACCGCTATGCCTCCGCGATAGGCAACTCGAGCCCCGGAGGACAAGGCGCAGAGGAGCCGCGAGTAGAGTACAGAGGGTTACGCGGGCACAGCCCAATTATCACCGCGGTGCTTCATTCGGGAGTTCTGCGACGCCATTAGCCCAGCAGAGTTTAGCACGTGGCGGCGCAGCTCCATCGCGCCATGATGTTTGAACCTTCGCCCACGACCGAACAGAATATAGATTTCGCGAGGCGCCCAATAACTATGGATTTGACTACCAGAGAGTATACCATGTCGCGCGAGTCTTGATGAATATCAACGAAAGGTTGTGAAGAGTAATTCTTCATTGGGCTTGAGCATGGCCTGTATGCGGATTATGCGCAGCAGCCAAGAAACGTGAGATCGACGGGTTAACGGGCGATGCAGGTAAGAGGCCAGGCAGCAAGGTCCTTTAGTAACTTTCGAGGCGAGTCGCCTCACCAAAGCAGACAGATTACGCGCATCCACCAAGATGCAAAGGTCCTCCAGCTGGAGTTCGTGACGTTCGGGTATGCAGAAGTTAGTCGAGCTCGAGCTTCCGCCCACCGTCACACGAAGGTTCCAGCCATCCGGATTCAGTTTTTCTCAGTGTTCATAGTGTGGCAGGCGTCATCCCAGGGAATGTTGTCTTTTAGTTGGTACTTATTGTACCTATGACCGTCAGGGTCTGATGTCGAAAGAGTGTCCTGCGGAGGACTTAGCCTTCATGATCGGTGGGTAGTTCATCTTCCTTATCTATGCGCTCACGGGCGGGTTTGATTAGAACGACTAAGGAGTGAAGCGAGTAGATACAGATAGATCTTTAACCTCTAGGGTTTAGTATGTGATAAGGTGAGTATACCTTAAGTGTTATATTCGATAGCATTGTGTAAATGGTGATTAGAAATCTTGGTTAGTTAACCAAGTAAGATTTGGGGATAGAGAAAGTGTGAGCCTTAGAGTGTTATACGCAGAGACCTTAGAGGTAAGGCCATCTCGAGTAAAAAGATGTATTGTTTATGTTTCACCCTTATAGGAGTGCATAGTGCACGTGAGTTATGTTTGTGGGATTAGTCCTCGAGTAGTGTGGAATGAAAGAGGGTAGTTGAGCTAAGAAGACCGCTAGGTTTTCGTGAACGTGATTAGTGCAGAGTTTTCCTTCGCGAGCTAGCGTTTGCGTTGCCGGGTCGGGTTGAGGCCACGCTGCGGGTCAACCCGCGCATGTACGGTGGTGGGGCCATGTGGTGGTCCGCCTTGTGGTAGGCCACGAGGTGTTAGGCCCAAGTTTAGTTAACCAACGACGAATTCGTGGACGATTCGACCGATGGTTGGGCCGGCGAGGTCACCGCCTTGTCTTCTAGCAAAGCACCGTTTACTCGGCAGCGGGTTAAGCGAGATGATATATCGAAAGGTTGTAAGGCTGCACGAGGTGCCCACCTTCACCTTATGGCGCACATGGAGCTCGTGGCACTACTGTTTTTGGTTTCGGAAGTTTTACCAAGCGGGTTAAGAACTCAGTGAGTCTGAAAATCGCATTCGCCTCGCCAAAGTGTGTGTATTTCAGAGGTAGTTGTGGGGATTGTTGTCTCTGTGGAGGAGTGTTTAAGCTACCATTTCAGGTTTTGAATGTCGCTTTACGAGGCCTTGTAGGCGGAAGTGTATGTTGTCGGCCGATTGGTTCGATGTTGGCAAGATTCAAATAGTTGGTTCAGCTTGTTCCAGTAATCGCGGATAGAGTAAAGCTTGTCTAGAAGAGGTTCGCAGCTCAGTAGAAATCGTACGGATGATCGGCGACGATGCTTAGAGTTCAGTTGACGGTCGGTCTTCTTGAAGGTACCACCCGGTTTGGGTGACGAGTTTTGGAAACAGAGGAACTTAGCCCGAGTTACTTTGGGCCCTTTTGAGTTCATGTGAAGAATAGGCCAGTTGCCTATATGTTAGCGATTGTCGTCCGACTTAGGAGGCAAGACGTCCGGCCTTTTCAGATTGTTATGTTCGGAAGTATCGAAGATCCATCCAGAGTGTTCGATTAATGACGACCACGCTAGGGATAGTAACCCGAGTTTTGATATCAAGCGACGTAAATGTAGTAAGAGTTCGAATGCACGACGCTTCTTGATCGCACGCAGCCCGCACAATTGTTGTCGCTGAGAAGGTTAATGCCTGCAAAGTGACAAAAGTGGTATATCATTTTGGTGATGCAGAGGTGTTTCCTCGTGACTCGATGGATGTAAGCATTTTGGCGCAAGTTGTTTCGCGGTGTGGCGGTGATTGATTCTCGTAAGTATAGTAGTGAAGACTATATCGCGCACGCTTGTTTTGAGACTTAAGGAACATTCGACGAATGTTTCTAAGGAGGGGAGAATGTTATACCGTGATTTTCAGAGTATGTACGTAAGGACGATGAGAAAAATTGAAGTTTAAAGTTGGCTTGGCTGAAAATTATTTTGTTCACAACACC